>CANYCX010498557.1:0-10314 GCA_948193385.1 Breynia disticha f. nivosa
GATGGATACTAGAGACTTTAGATACACACGCTTTGAACTTGACCCTCCAGTCTTACACAACTTGTTCTAAAATAGTCTTTGTCAAATGTAATCATTCTTGGATCCACACCAAAATCTGTGCTCCACTCTTCATATATGCCACAAGAAAGTCCAAACTCATCAAACCCCATCGTTTTCTCCCGCCTATCAATCCTAAATGATATCAAGTTGTCCGCTTGTCCCCCTAATCAACATTTTATGTGCAGAACATTTCTAGCAATAATTCAAAGTGGATGTTTATATTCATTTCAAAAATTCTTCTCAAGCCATAATCCACAATTCCACACAAAATAAGTTCTTTCACTCCTAGAGTATAGAGTAAATCAATCTCTATTGTTTTTTTTAACCCAAAAGCTCAATTTTGATAGGATGTCATACCTCTCTTTTTGCTTAGAGGTCGAATCAAAATGGACAAAAGAGTGGTTTTTGTTAATCTTGGGATATTGGGGAAGATGTTCCTTGGTAGGTTTCTTCTTGGGTGGTGGTGAGGGAGAGTCTTCCTCCTCTACTACCCTTTCCTTGCCCTTTCTCTTGGAATAGACTTACAACTCTTGTTTCGACGTTTCCTCTTGAATTTTCAACATGGATCCCTAACTTTTGTTAATAAATAAAAGAGTTGCTGTGAAAATGTTAGTAGAAAAGATGAAGAAAACTGGAGGAAAAGAAGAGAAGTGGCTTATCTTATGAATGGAAGCAAAGGGAGAAACTTTTGAGAATAAAAGAAGAGTAGTGTGTTGGGTAATGGCCACCACTTCTCTACTCAACATTTAATTCACTAGGGTTGTATTGTTCACTTTTTTGGAGCCAATAAAATTGAATTGGACACTCTTCACAATGTGTCATAACTTTTAAGAAAAGCAAGCTTACTTTTATGAAAACAACAAAATTGTTTTCCCAAAGTTGGACTACACATTTGAGTTTGAATTGTCTTTATGGCTGCCATCTTTTAATTGAAACCTGATTCATTCATGAGTTAAAATGTACCAAAATCTCAGCAAATTGATTAGGCACAAACGTGATTGAATGAGTCCCATTTGTGGGTCATTTTAGTCATGAACATGACTAATAAAAAAGTTGTTTGTTACTCTTGTTTCTGTTCAAAATTGTAGGTAAATCGAAATTAATAATGAACGTGACTATAAGGAGTCACGAATGTGATCAATTATAACCAATTTGAATCACGTTTGATTGCCTAAATAGTTACCATTCGTGATGCTCCAACTTTAGCAGTGGCATGGTCACAAACGTGACCATTAAGAGCCACGTTTGTCAACAACACATACCATTCGTGATTACAAGCAAGATGTAACACAAATTTGGGCAGAACCCTTGTCATGAACGTGACTATTGAAGTGCCATGAATGGGGTAAACATGACTCCAATATTGAAGGCAAAAACATTGTAGATTAGGTGTCACATTCGTGGCACTTATGGATCACGTTTTGGATGGAATTTGTGACTCAATTAATTGTAAAATTCTGGCCAAAAGTAGAGTCTCGTTCGTGATGGTCATGGAGTCACATTTGGGTGGGAAGAATTTCCATTTGTGACTCATGTCATTCAAGACAAATCTTGGCAGAAGCTACATCACGAACGTGACTGTTCCTGAGTCACATTTTGTGATTAAAAGTGTCAGCCAAAATAAAAGGAACATAAGTCACGTTCACTACAAGAACACCCAAACACAACAATGTAAAATGATTTCTATCCACTTAGTTACCTCTCGTTGCCTCAAAGAAACATTCTGAAAACTACCTCGCAAAGTAAAAAGATTACTGAAAATTTTAAATAAGCAAAGTATGACAATAAAATGTAATGACTATCTACACAAGTGAGATGCAAGGGATTCACATAAATAAAAGCATAATTGGATGCAATATTAACAGTTAGAAATTCTTTTAAGTATGTGAATCTTTACAACTCACAGAAGAGACTATCTATGTGTTACCTACTAGTTTAACGTCTTTTCGGACATGAATAGTTTAACGTCTTTTCGGACGAGAATTGTTGCGAATCATGAGCGCAGCTGTAGCATGTGGACCTCCAAAACAGTATCCCCAATGTAGTAATCTTGAGGCATTGTCTATTCACAAGAAATAATTGCTGATTCGGTGTTTGGATTTCAACGGAGCCATGTGCATTTACTTTGACCACCTGGTAAGGCCCTGACCTATGGGATTTGAGCTTTCTTGGGAATAACTTATATCGTAAATTATAGAGGAGTACTCTATCCCTGACTTGGAATGTCCTCTCTTGAATCCTACTATCATGCCATGCCTCAGTTTTCTCTTTGTAAATCTAGGCATTCTCACAAGAATCCCTCCAAATCTCATCCAACACATTTAGTTGTAACACGCTTTTCTCGCCAGCTTGATTCAAATCAAAGTTGGGTGCCTTGATTGCCCAAAATGCCTTGTGTTTTAACTCCATCGGCAAATGACACGACTTCCAATGCACAAGTTGAAATGGAGATATGCCAATTGGAGTCTTAAATGTTGTCCTATATGCCCATAGAGTATTGTCAAACTTGATTGCCCAATCCTTATGGCATTCACATTTTTTCCAAAATTTGCTTAAGCTCTCTGTTCGATATCTCAACTTGTTCACTTGTTTGTGGATGGTAGGGTGTGGCTATTCTATGGTGGCAACTGTATTTTCCCAAATGCGCCCAAAATTGGTGATTGTTGAAATGAACTCTGTTATCACTAATGATGGCCCGGGGCACTCCAAAACACGAAAAAATGTACTTCTTAACAAACTTCACCATTGATTTAGCGGTATTGTCAGGCAACGTAATTGCTTCCACGCACTTTGAGTCATACTCTACGGCTACCAAAATGTACTCATTCCCAAAGGATTTTGGGAAAGGCCCCATGACATCCAAACCTCAAAGATCAAATAGCTCTACTTCCAAACTCCTAAATTGAGGCATTTCTTGTCTCTTCCCAATTGCTCCAGTCCTCTAACATTCATCACAAGTTCTCACATAGTTTCTTGCATACTTGAAGTGCGATTCAGACCATGATGTCCTCTACAAGGTAAAGCATGACAGTGCTTCAATATTTAAACTACCTCCTCTTCTGGCACACAACATCGCGTGATCCCGTCAGCACAATTCTTGAAGAGAAATGGATCATCCCACAGGTAATGTTTGACCTGTGCCAAAACTATTGTCTCTTATGGAAGTCTAACCCGTCTGGAATTATTCCAGAACACAAGTAGTTACTATGTCTGCACACCAAGAAAGTTCCACTTTTGTTTCTCCAACTGTCATAATGCTATCATTAGGGAAATTATGTGAAACTGGCCCTTCTCTTTCTCTTGGCCCCTATAAGTGTGACAAATGATCTGCTGCCACATTCTCACATCCTTTCTTATATTCAATCTCTAAATCCAAATAATACAACAGAAGGATCCATCTGATCAACCGTAGTTTTGCGTCTTTCATGGTCATTAAGTACTTGATTGCCAAGAGGTCGATGAACACAATGAATTTTGAACCCACCACGTACTGCCTAAACTTATCCACCGCATACACAACTGCCATAGTTCCTTTTCTGTTGTAGCGTAATTCACTTGTGCCGAATTTAGGAGTTTGCTGGCATAATGTATTACATGTTGTCATCCATCCTTTCGTTGTCCTAAAACTACTCCGATAGCGAAGTCACTAGCGTCACACATGATTTTAGATGGAATCTTCAAGCCAGGTGGTGAGAGAATTGGCGCTAAATTTAAAGCTTTCTTCAACCTGTTAAACACTGCAAGACACTCAGAATCAAAGTTAAATGGTGCGTCCTTTACAATAAATGCACAAAGTGGTTTCATGATGGATGAAAAACCTTGAATGAATCGTCGATAAAAGTTGGCATGACCTAGGAAGCTGCAGATTCCTTTAACAGAGATAGTTGGTGGCAACTGGTTAATTACCGCCACCTTAGCTTTATCCACTTCAATTCCATCCACAGAAATTCAGTGCCATAAAATAATCTCTTCTTTTACCAAAAAATGGTATTTCTCCCAATTTAGCATAAGATTTCCATCCGCATAAATTCAAGAGACATGCATCAAAAGTATTTCCAAAGACCAAAAAGTCATCTATGAATATTTCAATGATGTCCTCAATAATATTCAAAAATATTGCGATCATACACCTTTTGAAGGTGAAGGGTGCATTACACAACCCAAATGGCATACATCGGTAAGCAAAGTTACTGTATGGACATGTAAAGTTGTTTTCTCTTGGTCCTTCGGGGTGATAACTATTTGGTTATACCCCGAATAACCATCGAGAAAACAATAATATTCATGACCGGCCAATCGCTCTAGCATTTGATCAATAAATGGTATAGGGAAGTGTTGTGGGACTCAAATTTAAAACCATTATTTTCCAAATATTTTCAAAAAAACATGGATGTTATATATTTATAGTTGAAAAATTCATCAACAACATAATAAATAGAAAGATCATACAAAAGACTTTACAATGCAAAAGTCAAACTTGTTTACAAAAACATCCATGTTTATTAAATCTGTGCTTGAATCCTCCTCGTGACAATCTTGTTATACCTGCACAAAATGTAAACAATCAAAAGGGGTGAGTATATAAAAATACTCAGTAAGTGTAAAGCCAAATTCAGTTTAAATGAAGTGCAGGGGAATTTCAAGTTAGCATGGGTATACTGATGAACACGAGATTGTGCTCATCCCTTCATTCCCAATTGACACGAGTCGTGTCATGATTTAGCACGAGGTCGTGCTCTTACAAATTTTCCAGATTCAATGCCTAGCACGAGGACGTGTTGATCAGCACGAAGGCGTGCTAAATTTTGGAAATGCCTATTTACATTCTGATTTCAAGTGATTCACACATAGCTCACTTCTATTATATATTCAAACTTAACTAAGGAATTTCCTATACTCTTTTTCTAGCACATAGCCTTTCATTAAGCTTAGTAAAAGCATATTAGTCAAAACATGGTATGTATATACAAAAGCATATAGCTCAACGTACATATCCATATCCAATCACATAACAATTGCACACAGTAAACTACATAGAAGAGTCATTCAGATAAATCATCATAACATTAGCACAAAGCCATAATTCCCGCATAGTTTTTCTTATTCAATAACCACACAGGCAACATCACATAGTCATTTCACACATAAAGGTTAGCACACAACATCAGGTATCATACAAAATAAGGCTCACACAGAAATATAGTCTAAATAAGAGCTCATTTTTATAATCACACATAATCCAAGATCACACAGATTTTATCTCATGGCATTGTAATCATATGAATGCAAATGTATGCAATGCCAATACAAATCCACACAGGATGTACCCAGGTTTTGTCCACCATAGCCCACAGTAGTGGAATCCTCCATAGCACACAATAGAGGAATGACATATAGCCTGAGCACACAGCTCTGAGCATATAGCTCGTACAGACGGTATAAAACTCATCTATGAACAACACACATCCTTTATCCACAGAGGAATCATGTCACACATATAAGATGCAACAGATGAATGTATATGGAACATTCGTATTAGTAGCACACAGTACTACTCACATAGAGCACATAATATAATCACACAGAATCATATACATATCATATTTTCTTATAAATCACAATCTCATACAAAGATTATAAAAGGCAAATAGCCAAAAGAGCATGTCCATCACTCATATGTCAACATGATATTAATAAGGCATAAAGCCAAAGAGCATACTAATCAATTCATATCACATACGAAAAATCAATACAAGAATTCCATCAAACCATATCATTACAACATCACTCATGCTCATTTAATCAATCAATCTTTACATGTTACATAGAACATAATAGACATATGAGCATGTCATTACTTTTCCTTGTCATTAAGCTTTTAAACTTAGAAACATTCATTAATTCAAGTTCATATAGAACATTTACACTTTATATTTAATCCCTCATAAGCATAAGAACACTTATGAATCACATATATATAAACATATAAACATTTACTCATCTTCGGATTCTTTAATAATCCTTCACAATAAATCATAACCTCTAAAATGGCATATCAATCAATTATATAAGAACATAATCATAGTAAGTCTGAATACTAACAGTAAATATACCCCACTTACCTCACTCCATGAAATCGACATAAAGCTCAACGTTTATCCAAGCTCCTAATACATAAATTCCATATCATGTCATTAACCACATATTTACTTTCTCATCATTTTTCTTCTAAAACAATACTTCCCAAAATTTCTCTTTCTTATAAACATAATGCCCTAAATTGAAGAAATTCTCCAGTTACTTTTCATAAACCATCCACACAAGATTACTACCAACTCCATTCTAACTCAATTCATTAATTCCATACAAGATTCAGCTTATTCTATCAGAAAATCATTAATTCATAATTCTATCCTTACTCATACTCCACATAAATGTATTCAAATACACAGTAAAACACAAGATTACCTTATTCTTGTAATTGTTCACCTTTCTTGACTAAGAATCGCCTTTCAATCAACCTCTAGGATTTCTACTGTTCGTCTATGAGGTTTTTACAAGAGTTCTATATGTTTCTGGATGAAATGAAATTTTAAAAATGAACACCGCTTTTAATTGAACTTGGCACGACCGTGGGACAGTTTATGCCATCATGTTGTGCCAAGCATTAGTGGCATGGTTTAACTTCATTTTAGGCAAGACTCGTGCCATTTTCTCATTTAGGCATGAGCTAATCAAGCTAAGCATGGCTCGTGCTTGCTTTCTTAAATATGGCATGACCTAAATAAATCCAAGCATGGCTTGTGCTTTAATTCTTCATGCAATCATTCCAAATTGTGCCCATATTTTTCGTTCAAACTTATCCCAATTTTAATCTCATTCATTTTTTTTCATTTTTTTATAATATTTTAATTCTAATATTTTTATGGCATTACAAGTTATCTTTTCTAGTGACACTATTGAGCTTCCTATAGTTTACACAAAACTCTCCAACCATTCACTATTCTAGTAGGAATTAACTCATTCTTGGCATTTTCAACTACAGTTATACCGCTATTTTTTTATACCACTTGACTTGGACTCACCCAAGCACTATCAAAGATAGGATATATTATACCTGCATCTAGAAGCTTAATGACTGTGTTCCTTACCACTTCTTTCATGTTTGGGTTAAGACATCTCTGGTGTTCAATTGAGGTTTTATGATTGTTTTCCATGAGAATCCAGTGCATGCAAATAGTGGAGTTTATTCCCTTGATATCTGCTATACTCCACGCAATAACCTCCTTGAGCTCTCGTAGAACTCGCAACAGTTTCTCTTCCTGCACATCACTCAAACAAGAGGCGATAATAATAAGGAATGTAGATGAGTCTCCTAGGTAAACTTCCTCAAATTGGATGTAATTTGTTTCAATTCCACCCTTATAGTTACGGGATTGGGAAAAGAATCCACTGGTGCTTTAGATGCCAACTCCTTAAGTTGTGGTGATTTTGGAAGCGGTTCCCTATTGAGCTCCATAATTTGCTGCAATAACTCATCATTTACCTCACTCTTGGTCGAGTTGGATGTGATGACTATTTCCAACTTGTTTGCATCTGGAAGACATCTCTCACTAATCCATCAACTAAGTCTATTCTGAAACATTCATCATTCTCAATAGATGGGTAATGAATAGCCTAAGAGACATTTAAGTCCCGTGTCTCACTACCCACTCTCAAAGTGAGTTTTCCTTGCTGAACATCAATCATTGCCTTTCCTGTGGCAAGAAATGGCCTCACCAGAATAATTGGAATGTTAGATTCACCTACCATGTCCAACAGCAAAAAAATTTTGAAAATAGAATTTTCCACCTTAATTAAAACGTCTTCAGCCTTTCCTTTGGGGTACTTGATTGAGTCATCACCTAGTTAGAGAGAATTGGTGCACAGTTTGAGGTCCCCCATGCTGAGTTATTTGTAGAGGGATAGGGGCATAAGATTAATTTATGCCCCTAAGTCACAGAGTGCCCTCTCAATTCCTAATGTGCCAATAGTTATTGGTATTGTGAAACTGCTTGGATCGTTGAGCTTTTAGGGTAACTTCCTTTGAATGACTACACTACATTCCACTATTAAGGGAATTGGGGCATATTCCTCTAACTCCTTCTTACTGGAGACTATTTCCTTAAGAATTTGGCATATTTTGGCATATGAAAAATAGTCTCCAAGAATGGAATATTGATATGCACCTTCTTAATCATATCAAGATACCAGATGAAATCTTTACCCTTAGAAGTCACCTTGAGAGCTTATGGAAATGGCGGTGGAGGCATGTCCACATTGCAATTGCCTTCCTCTTTCTAATTTCTTCTTCTCCTTGGATACTCTCCATTTTTCTTTGGTCGGCTCTCCCTTCTTTGGTTGTCCCATATTGCCACTTCCATCCAATTGTTGATTTGGAACATCCACCCTCTCTTACAGTTCTTTCTCACATCTCAATGTAATTGCACAAGCATTATCCCTTGGGTTCTATGACGAACTAGGTAATTTGCCCTTTTCTCTTTTTGACGCCTACTTAGCTACTTGCCCCATTTGACATTCCAAACCTTACAAGGTTGTAAGAATGGACTTGTTGATCGAATATTGAGCTAGCATAAAATTTTTTACTTGCGATTGGTAGATGATTGAGTGTCTATGAATTGGTGGATGCTCTTATTTGTCTCCACTTGAGACTCCACAAATTGTTCCATTTTTGTCATCGCTTTCATAAACATCTCCTCCATAGTAGGTTTTGTGTCTTGGAAAGTGGTTGACAATGTTGGATTGTTTGGGTTTTGTGATGGTGGTAAATGGTATGTGGGCTTTTGAAATGGGGGGTTTTGAGAAGTTGGGTGGATCTCTTCGTGGAAATGGTTGGGTGGGATAGTGTTTGGTTTGAAAGGTGGGTATGGGTGAGGTTGTGGTGGAGTTTGGTAGTTGGAATTGTTCCTCCATCCAAAGTTGGGATGGTTCCTCCATCCTGGGTTGTATGAATTGGAGTACATGTCATTTTCTTATTGCAGTTTGTTGAATCTTTTGCCCATAAATTTTGCTTCATCAATTTATCTTCGGTTAGGCTCTCCATACCTTGGTGCTTCCCTATACATAAAATCATCATCCAAATGATCTTCACCCCAACATATACAATATTGGGCCTCAACTCTTGCCACTTCTCTGTCATTATAGTCTTCACGCACTTAGTGAACATGCCTATCTTTGAGTTTAAATCCAGACTATAGTAGGAAACTTTATTCACTTGATAGCTCATTCTACCTCTAACTGCTTTGTTCTGTAAATTGTCAGCCACTGTTTTAAAAATATCCCAAGCCTCCTTTGTCGTCTTGTCTCCCACATATCCTTCGAAGTAGTATCTACAAAGGACTGGTTTTATAAAGACAGTCCTTCATAGAAAATAAAGATAATCCTCCATAGAAAAACTGTTTCAGAAGAGTCAAAGGAAACTGGTGGTGTAGACACTGGTAAGAAGCATCTTAAACCTATCCCATGCTTCATGAAAAGCCTCCCTATCTAGCTGAGTAAAGGTGCAAATCTTACTCCTTAGGTCGATGGTCTTCTGAGGTAAATAGTATTTGGACATGAACTTGTTGTATATCTCATCATATTTCCCTAAAGAGCCTTTCGGTAGACTGATCAACCATGCCTTTGTTCTATCCTTTAAAGTGTATAGAAAACACAGCATCTGTAACTCCTCTTACCTATGTAGGGAAAAAGTTTGAAGCCTTGCATAGAACTCGCAAAAAAAACGATAATGCATCCTCAGATGCTAGTTGATGGAAATATGGGAGCATATTAAAATGAACTCCCTTCAACTCATAGTTCCTAGTTGTTGTGCTCAACACAATGCAAGATGGAGATACGCCAATGATCGGCCTCTGAATATCACGTAAAGTACCCCTAGGGGGATTTTCAATCCCTCTATAAGGCGGCAAATTTTCCATCTGCCCCATTATATACCATGACCATTTCCATTTCTTCGCAACAACATTGGATCCATGCCCATTTTATTGGGACTCCACCCCCAGCACACGGATCCCCTCACCATAACCCGGTTGTGCTTCCATTCTCTGATTTTTAACTCTTTGTGCAAAAATAACCCTCTCTATTTTCGGATGAAAATCAATGAGTTCTTCTAGATAATGATGGTCTCAGAGGAGTGTAAACAAAAGCTAAACCTACAAAAGGATAAAACTAACAACAAAGAGAACGTTAGAAAAA
>CANYCX010498683.1:0-23251 GCA_948193385.1 Breynia disticha f. nivosa
AAACTTATGATTTGGTATGAATGTTGTTTGGATGGTTGAAATATACATTGTGTTAAGTGAATTTGAATTGAGTGATGTGATATGGATTACATGTGTATAGGTATATATATATATATATATATGTTAAAGAAATGATATTGATGTGGATATAAATAATGAAATGATGTTGTGTTGGATTGAGGAGTGAATTGGGTGATTGAAAATGATTTTGGACTATGCCATGCCATAGATGTTGGACTGATTTGATAGAGTATGATTATTGGAGTGTGAAATGTACATAGGATGTGAAAAAAATGGGGTGATTAAGTGCTAAGGTGCAAAATGCTGGAATCAGGGGATGCGAACGGTTTGAGAAACGGGCTGTCAAACCGTTTCCCAAACCGTTTCGACAAATTATGCAAGGCAGTAGACCCAAACGGGATGGAGAACGGCTTAGCTCAACCGTTCCCTAAACCATTTGGATGGTGAGGCATTCCAGTATGGCCAAACGGCTTGGAGAACGGTTTAGCCAAACCGTTTTCCTAAACCGTTCTGTTATGACCAGAAGTCAGAATGGCCAAACGTCTAAAGAACGGGTTAGCCCAAACCATTCCTCAAACCGTTTCGATTATTGCACACTCCAGACCGTTCGTGTATACTGACTGGATTACAGAATGACCAAAACGGTTTGACGAACGGTTACACAAACCGTTCCTCAACCCGTTCGACATTGTTCATCACTATAAAGTGGTGGTAATAGAATTGTTTGGGAACCGATGTGTATGGAAATTTATTAAGTGCATGATGTGATGATAATTTATCTAGAAAAGCATCATATAGTAGCTAGATATATGATTGCTTTAAAGTCGACCAAATATGGTTATGTTACTTACTGAGTTTATAACTCACACAATGATTTCCCTGTAACGCTCGGCAGGTAAATAAGAAGATAGATTTTGGGAGAGGACAAGGTGACAGTTGCTCTAAATATTTGGGAGATTATAGAGTGAAGAACCAAGGTGTGCTGTGTACTTGTTAAAATAGGGTTGATATATGTACATGACTATATATGTGAGCATTTGGCATTAGTTGAAATTTTGAATGATGTATTTTGTTACAATTTATGGTTTGTAAATTTTGAAATAAAAGGGTCTGAAAAATGAATGCATATTATATGTATTTCAATTCTATTTAATATTTTTTATTTAATATTTTTTTTAATCAAACAAATCGATTTTCGAATTTGAATATCATTTGCAGGAGGGAAGTATACGCAAATGATAGATGAATCTGGAGGTCACATTATTCACGAATTCAAGCCGCATTTCAACTTCTACTCACTTATTTCACTAAACACTCATTTTCCTCTCAAACCCTAATCCTTCAATCCTAAACAAAAATGATTTTTCTAGCCGAATTGTTTATAGAATCATATTATATAACTAAAATCCATCACAACCATATACAATGTGCTTACTTTCATTCACCCAAATCAGATTACAAATGAAACTTACCTAGATTTTTTCCTTTTCACAAAATGAGCAGAGATTGATCCAGGGAGGAGGAAAATCAGTGGATTTAGGTGGATGTTTGGTCGATTCTAGTGTGGAAAGGTGTTAGGATTGAAGGTTTGATGTGGGAGAAGTGTTTGGGGTCGATTTTGAGTGTTTTTGGACTGAAAACGTATCTACTTTCTCTCTCCCCAACAAAACCCGCGTCTAACACATTTTAAGCTGCCAGAGTGACCCAAACGGCCATGGGAAATGGCCTTGTGGCCGTTCCCTGGCCGTTTCCAACTTAAGGGAACATCAAACGGCTATGGAACGGCTTGTATAGTCGTTCCTAGGTCGTTTCCTGCCAAATTTTGGCCATTTTTCGACTTTTTCTCCTATTTTTCATCGTATAAATACCAGGGCGTTACACCCAGTACGGCATCGAGCCCAACTCAGAATATCATCGGTCCTAGACCGGTATCGAGATCTCTCTCGGAATAATCCTCAGGCCCAGCCTAGGATATCAGCTCAGTGTCACACAATCAAGCAACACAATGAATGAACAATGCATTCAATGGCTAAATATCAATCTCATACGTATGCTCAATCAATCAAGTCAAATAAGCAATCATATGCTTAATATATTAACAAGATATCAATAAGATATCAATCAACCAACAACAAGGTATCAATGAGCATACTATCACATAAGTCATATCAAACCATCAAAATAACAACTTCATATGCTCATAACCATCAATACAAACAAGTAAACATATCACGCAAAAGCAACACCTGCTTTACATGAACATATAATCAACCATATGTCAATTTCATCAAAGGAGCATACTTAACACATTCATAACTCATATATGAATAAAGTAAGATTATAACCTCTATAATCAATTTAACATCAACATGCTCATCTTCAATATGATTCATCTATATCTAACAATCACAATCACAATATTATAGGCCAACTATATTTACAACTATATAAGCCTAATAAAAACTTCTTACATATGAATTACTTTACAAATCAATTTATTAAGCGTAAGAACATTTACCTTGACTATTTAATGAAGTCGGCGTTGAGCTCAACTTCGATCCAATCGCTGTACAGATCCTCTTGTACGCAATTAATCATATAAACAATGTTACCTAACCTTACTCACCCTAATTCTAAGTATAGAATCATCAAATCTTAATTAAAACCTTCAATTTACACAAAAATATCGGATGACAACGAGTTTACCTTGCTGAAATCCGGATAGAAACTCTAGAACTCGTCTAGATTACGTTCTTGTATGAAATCTATGAGTTTCTAGGTATAAAATTCAAGGTTTTTGGTGTTAGAAAGGTTTAGAAATTATTTGGAAGGATTTTGGACGAGAGAATATTGATACTTATGTTTTATCTCTCTCCTTTCGTTCAAAACGCGTCAATTTATAAAGTCCTGTCGGTCAGAACGGTTTTTAGAGCGGCCTAGCAAACTGTTTTGGTGGCCGTCACCTATACAGTTTGCCATTTTGTGGAGAACGGCCATTGGAACGGTTCCCTTGGCCATTCCAGGTCAAAAATTTTTGCATTTCTCCTTTTTCTTGATTATTTCACATAACTCTTATATCAACCTTCAATCAACCTTCATATATCTATATTTAAACATTTATTTCTCATCATTTCAATACGAAATATCTTATTTTTATTTGATATTTTCATAATATAAATTCCAGGATATCACAAAATATGAACAAATACATAGTCATATAACATTCAACTTAATTATACTTGCTAATAATAATAAACAAAACTGTTATATTAAGATTAATGAGCACGAAATCATATTTTGTATTGAACAACTATTAACAAATATGAAAACTATGAACTGAAAAATCAAAATGAATGGTTTTTTGTGCTTTATTTATCTTCCTCATATTTAATTTGAATAATTTTTGTGCTTTATTTATCTTCTTAAAATGTACAAATATGTTCAACATGGATTTACACGTTTTGAACCAAATGAAAAACAAAAATAAAATGAATAATATATATATATTATAATTTAGAACAAGTAAGTTAAAATGAAATAATCACTAAAAGGATTTAACTGTTTAATACACATCCATATAGTGCTATTTCATTGGTCTATCATTTATTTATTTTTTTTCTTTAGTGCTTGCATTTAAATAAAATTTGAAAAAAAAATTACAAAAAAAAAACAAAAGCAGAAAAAAAAATTGATAAAAAATCGTTTAAATTATTTTCAATTGCTTTCTTGTTGCAATTGAATCTTACTCCCTCCATCTTACAATATATATCATTTTTAAAAAATATATCTGTCCAGTATTTTTAATATTAAAATTAATACTCTCTCTGTCTCATAAAGATAAATACAGTTTGACTTTTACAATTTTTAAAAAATTAATAGTTGTGGTAGTTAAAATTAGTTAAATTATGTATTATTACTATTATGTCCTTGAAAGTTTTTATTGAGAATGACCACAATTAAAAAGTTTGCTTCATAAATAAAAATGTCAATATGTTTATTATAAATTAGTTTAAAAAGGTAAGTATGTCTATATATTGGGATACTAAATACAGAAAGTATACCTATCTTTGAGGGACAAAAGAAGTATTTTTTTTCTAATATTATTTTTATTAATTTTATATTTTTAATACAGATTTATATTATTATTTCTTTTTATATACTAAAATTAAAGAGTAAAATAGTCAATTAAGTATTAATTTAATAGTAAATATATTTTTAATTTAATATCAAAATATGTATAAAAACCTTAAACATCTACTGTTGAACGAACAACCATTATACGGTGAGCGTAATGACAATACGGTCCTCCTCCACATGGAGAGGGGACCTCGAAAGAGCGACTCTTGTAAACGTGTATGATCCATATTTTCTTAATGTTCTCTCCTCAAGACTCAATATCCTACCAAATACCAATTTTTTCGGTGTAATTATGCGCACAATTAGTCAAAACTATGTGATGTTTTGGCTTTTCGTAAATTAATTTATTTTTTTGGGAATTTAGAATCGGAATAAAAAGTTATGACTGCTTGAACTCGGAACACAACAAACTAAACCTCACAATGAGTTGATTTATCAACTCAACCAACACTCATGAGTTGACGAACTATTCTTTACTATACATCAAAGAGTTTCCTTTTCTCGTGTGAAATGAAATAGAATCGAATCATTCATAAACTTACTTGAGTTGAGAAAAAAATAATCTCATTGTTGAAAACATATTCCATAAATATACACCAACCATCTTTAGTTCTTCCAAACTCAAAATTATGAAGAAAAGTCATAGCGAATTTATTTCTTCTGACATGAAACAGAAACATCCTAAATATACACCAACCGGATTTATTCTTCATCCAATCACGTGAAACATTTGGCTATTTTTTTAATTTTGGTTGTTCCAACTTTGAATAATTAGTAGTTATAAAAGAGTCACACTTTCTCTAACAGATAGAATCTGAGTTTAGTGTAAAGACCAGAAAGAGAGAAGCTATGGTGAATGGTAACATTGATGAGAAGGACTGGGTGAATCGCATGAGTGACATTCTCAACAATGGTGTTTATATTGATATCAAAACTCCTGTTTCTATCTTCCAAGTTCCTGAGTTAATAAAAGACACGAAGCCGGAGGCTTACACTCCTCATGTTGTGGGTTTAGGACCGTACCATCATTTTCGGTCTCAGACTTACTACATGGAGAAATGTAAGCTCATTACTGCTTTAAGAGCTCGCGAGCAGTTAAAGCTCCAGGGATTTCAAGAAATGATGAATTCAATCAGTGACAAGTTGCATGATATTCGCTTGTCTTATAATGACAACTTGGGTTTGGAGAAGGAGACATTGGGATGGATGATGGTAATTGATGGGTTGTTTTTGCTGTCAGTGATGAAAAAGCTGGATCAAGTTCATGTTGTGGTGGTTGAAGAAAAGAGTGGTGATCAGTTGGGTAACTCATCAGGAGTACAGCATTCGTGGGATGCTAACTTGGATGGAGCGTTGCTGCTTCAAACCCCAATTCTTGATTTGGGGCAGGAGAATAACCAGCAGGATGAAGGGACTAATCAGTTTGAGGACTCAAAAGGAAGGAAGCATTCGTTGGAAGAGATCATGAAAGATGTGGTGTTGCTTGAGAACCAAATTCCGATAACTGTGCTGGAAATTCTTTTAGGCGGAGGAACTAAGAGCCGCAAAGTTCGGCGAGGAATACTGTCTGATCTGACTGAGCTTTGTTCAGAACTATCTCCTATAGAATTAACAGGAAACTTCAGTTTTGAAATACAGGATCCTCATCATGTGCTTGATTTTCTGCACCAGTTGGTTTGGGTTGGGAAGGAAACTATAACTAAAGAGATGTGCATCGCATTTCCTATGAATCATTTTGTGACAGGAAATTATGCTCAAATCTGGACAAGCCTGTACAGTCACTTATCAAAGCTAAATTTTGGTTTTGTAACAGTAATTTTAACCGTGGTGGATAAAGTTTTGAAGGTTCTTGATGCTCTAGGGATTTCTATTAATCCTACAGATTTTTTTTCTGAGAAGGAAATTCTAATTCCCAGTGCTTCAGAGCTCTCTGGTGTAGGGGTGAAATTCCGTCGCACTGAACGAGAAAGTGGGAGCATAAGAGATATTGCCTTCAAGCGGGACACAAAGTTGGTCACTTTGAGCCTCCCAATCCTGACAAGGAATATTAACAGCAGCCTGTCGGAAGTAGTGATGAGGAACATTCTGGCATATGAAGCTCAGGCAACGCCAGAGTATCCAAAGTTCACTCGATACATTGAACTGATGTCAGGGCTTATGCAGAAAGCTGCAGATGTGGATTTACTCAAGAAAGCTGACACCAACAAATTCCACATTGTTCCACAGAATGCAGACAGTGAGGAGGTTGCGAAGCTGTTTGGAAACTTGAAAGAAGCAGTAGGATCAAAAGGGAAATCTGAATTAGATGATACCATAGAAAAAGTTAATGCATACTATGAGAGTTGCAGGAAGGTTAAGATTCGTCGACTTGTGAAGAGATACTTGTTCATCTCCTGGAAAGTCCTGACAGGAATTGCTATGGTCCTGGTTATGATGCTGCTATTTCTGCAAACATTTTGCTCCGTATTTGGCTGCTCTAAAATTTTCAAAGGCTAATATCTTGCCTATCTGAGTCTATAGATGACTAGATTGATTATCTTTACGGCAGAATAAGTTCCTGCTATGCTAATTATGAGTTGCATTACCTGTTTTGAGTGATTAATAGCTGGATTAGTAGCAATATTATCCTGGAAATTTTTTATTAAGTTCCTGGAAATTTACTTAATAAAAAATTCCACTTATAAGAAGGCACGGAAAGCCCCCATAAGTTGGTTCGTTAAGGCATATGCAAAGGCAACGCTGTCCCGCATGCCGTCCGATTAAACATAGATGAAAGAAAAAAAAGGAGGTGACATAAGAGAGTTTATGTGGAGCAAATTCAGATTCAAAGTCGGTCTCGAGAATTGTAGATGTTATTAAATTAGTACTGAACATTTATATATTACAAGTTAAGTTGAAAATTATTAAATACTAAATGAAAGATAAGAATTATAAGAATTATGTTGTAATGATTTTCAACATAAATTATGTTGAAAAGATTTTCAACATAAATTAAGTAAATTACTTGATACATATAATTTAATTTAGTAAATTGATTAAGTTAATTAAGTTGAATTATAATTTGATAAGATAAGAGAATCAGTTAAAACCAATTAATTATATTTAAAATACGAGCATTTGAAACTGGATCGGGCCACTAAATGAATTAAGCATTTTGTGAAAATTTTGAATTTTTAATAAAATTTCAAAACGCAAGTATAGGAGTTTGGTGTATGATGGAGAATGCAGAGTTTCGGACGCAATACTTTTAAAACACATTTTTCAAAATATACTTAAAAAATCTTAATTATTAAGTCTAAATCGAATTTAAGTTAAATTAGTTATTTTAGAAGTTACTTAGATTATTTTGGGGGATTACGTTAATTTTTAGTATTTAGGCTCCGTTTGTTTGGAAGAATTTATTTTCTGGAAAAATGTTTTCTGATTTTCCAACGTTTGTTATCAACGGAAAATAAATTAATAAAATTATAATTTAAAAATCAATAAAAATAATAATTATTTTTAACATATTTTTAAAGAAAATATTTCTCTTATCTAAAATATAAAATTATATATTTTTTATATTTTTAAATATTTGAATATAAAATACTAGAAAATAAAATTTTAAACCATGAAAAATATTTTTGACAGGAAATTAATTTCCGTGAAAGAAACAGATGGTTAGTATTATAAAAGCATGATTATCACTTTAGACTTCCCACTATACTCGTTAATGTATACGATGATCACATATAAGGTTCGAATTTCAAATTAGGACAGTGGAGCTTGTGTGGATTGAAAATGTTTAAAACTAGTTGTGTGAGATGAATTCAGTTATTTGAAGTGGTGTTATTAAAATCGGACTGGTAATTGAATCGGAAAAGGGACCGGGTGATTGATTCATTGGTTAAATCAGTAGTTTACTGGTTGAACTGGTAATTTAAAAATAATATAAATAAATAAATAAGTGTATACAACATACATTCTAACAGAGAAGATAAGAGTGATACTGACCACAGAGGCATTTTGTCTGTCTAACGGATAGAATCTGAGTTGAGTGTCAAGGCCAGAAAGAGAGAAGTTATGGTGAATGGTAACATTGATGAGAAGGAATGGGTGACTCTCATGACTAACATTCTCAACAATGGTGTTTATATTGACATCAAAACTCCTGTTTCGATCTTCCAAGTCCCTGAGTTAATAAAAGACACCAAGCCGGAAGCATACACTCCTCATGTTGTTGGCTTAGGACCGTACCATCATTTTCGGTCTCAGACTTACTACATGCAGAAATGCAAGCTTAGTACTGCTTTAAGAGCTGGCGAGAAATTAAGGCTTCAGGGATTTCAAGAAATGATGAATTCAATCAGTGACAAGTTGCACGATATTCGCTTGTCTTATAATGACAACTTGGGTTTGGAGAAGGAGACATTGGGATGGATGATGGTTATTGATGGGTTGTTTTTGCTGTCAGTGATGTACAAGCCAGAAATCTATTCTCAGGTTGAAGAGACTGATGAGGTGTTGGAGGTTGTGAGGCTTGAGAACCCAATGCCGGATCAAGTGCATGTTGTTTCAAGTAGTGAAAATCATTTGGTTCCGGAGGTTGAAGAAGAAATTGGTGATAAGTTGGACAACTCGTCAGTCGTACAGCATCTATGGAATGCTAACTTGGAAGAAGTGGCGTTGCTTCAAACCCCAGTTCCTGATGAAGTGCAACTTGTTTCAAGTCCTAAGAATGATTTGGTGCAGGAGAAGAACCAGCAGGATGAAGAGACTGATCAGTTTGAGGATTCAAAAGGAAGGAAGCATTCGTTGGAAGAGATCATGAAAGATGTGGTGTTGCTTGAGAATCAAATTCCGATAATTGTACTGGAAATTCTTTTAGGCGCAGGAACTGAAGACGGCACAGTTCAGCAAGGAGTACTGTGGTATGACCTGACTGAAGTTTGTTCCACCTTATCTCCTATAGAATTGCAAGGGAACATCACTCCTGCGATACTGGATCCTCATCATGTGCTTGATTTCCTGCACCAGTTGGTTTGGCTTGGGAAGGAAACAATAACTCCGATGATCCGGATTCAAACTCTCACGGATCATCTTATCACAGAAACTGATGTTCAAATCTGGACAAGCCTGTACAGTCTCTTATCCAAGCTAAATTTAGGTTTTGTATCATTAATTTTAGCCATGGTGGACAAAGTTTTAAAGGTTCTCGATGCTCTTGGGATCTCTATTCCTAGAGATGTTTTCTCTGAGAAGGAAATTCTAATTCCCAGTGCTTCAGAGCTCTCTGATGTAGGGGTGAAATTCTGCCGCATTGAACGAGAAGGTGGGAGCATTAGAGATATTGCCTTCAAGCAGGAGACAGAGTTGGCCACTTTGAGCCTCCCAATTCTGAAAAGGAACATCAACAGTAGCCTGTCTGAAGTAGTGATGAGGAACATTCTGGCATATGAAGCACAAGCAATGCCAGAGTATCCGAAATTCACTCGATACATTGAACTGATGTCAGGGCTTATGCAGAAAGCTGCAGATGTGGATTTGCTCAAGAAGGCTGACACCAACTTCCACATTGTTCCACAGGATGCAGACAGCGAGGAGGTTGTGAAGCTATTTGGAAACTTGAAAGAAGCAGTAGGATCAAAAGGAAAATCTGAATTAGATGACACCATTGAAAAAGTTAATCAATACTATAATAATAGCAGGAAGGTTAAGATTCGTCGACTGGTGAAGAGATACTTGTTCATCTCCTGGAAAGTCCTGACAGGAATTGCTCTGATCCTGGTTTTGCTGCTGCTACTTCTGCAGACATTTTGCTCCGTATTTGGCTGTCATCAAATTTTCAAAAGCCAATATCTTGCTTATCTCGATCACTAGATGATTGATTATCTTTCGCGTACTGTAGAATAAGTTCCATAAGAAGATCCGTTGCTCTCATTGACTCTTTCCAGATTATAGCTTGTGGGAAAGGAACATTCACCTTGTGAAACAACAAATTGTATGTGAGCAGAGCTCATAAAATAATTTTAAGATTCATTTTACTCCATTTTTTCTTAAATTCAGAAAAACAAGAAAGCCAAATAAAACATAGCCATAAAATCAAACATCTTTCTTTTTCCTCTTTTATTTCTTTCCAAAATTAACTAAGAAAGCAGAAATTAAATAGGATTTTAAATTTCAGAAATTATCTATTTCGTTTAAACATTGATTAAATTTCACTTAATAATTGAAAACAACTATTTGATAAATCTTCAAGGTATCAGTGAATTGAGCTATTGAATAATGAAAAATGATAAAAAATTATGACATAGATATTCATTTCATGAAATTTTCATAAATAAGCGATGAACAGTAATTAATATACCCTAAAATTACTTTTAATGATCTCTTGTACTAAAACTCTACACATGAAGCCATTTTAGATAATATATATTTCTTCCGTTTCTTTTTAAGTGCAATTGTAGTCTCAAAATTTTGTTCCAAAATAAGCATAGTTTTGTATTTTATCCTATGTCTTTCTCAAAATGTGTTTACTTAAAGTTTCAGTTAGATCGAGTTAATCATTAATTATGTTCACGTGTTTCTCAAAATCAAATTGGGGCAATATAATCTTTTTTTGGCTTATTAAAGACATTTCTTAATTTGTATACACATTCTTAAAACTACACTTAAGAAGAAACGGAGAAAATATGTGATAATATTCATTTCATTATTGTGTATATGTTGTCTTGACTTAAAGCAATTATCTCATACTAATTGAAGATACTCACAAAAAAGGATTTGTTAGAATCGAACCAATTATTAGTAACAACATTTTGTAGGAACATGCATTTGTAACATCAAAGCTTAATGTTTGGAGAGCAGTCCATAGATTTGGAAAGTTGAAAGATATAAAAGAGGGGACATGGTCAACAACAATCTTCTTTACAATACATGTTAATACAAGTGCTTTAGTCATATGACTAACCTACTATACTATATTACAATACAATTCTTGAACTCATGATCCAAAGTAACAATGATATCTTCTGTTACCAATGATCTGTTGAAGTTGGTTTTTTTGTTACAGTTGGGGTTTATCTAAGCTTGAGAGCGGCTACAGTGTTCGTAAAGTTATATCCTGCATAATAACATGTTTCAATTCCAATGGAGCAGTTGTAATCCATAAAATATTACTTCCTGATTCTATGCAATACATTATCTACAATCTATAAGAAAATTGATTTTATAAGCTTTTACTTGGAATATGAAGGCAAAGCAAATTGATAAGACAAACGGCCTCCAACAATAAATTTTTTGTGTGAACCACAAGGTATTTTGGACAACTAGACTAATTTCCGTTTGAGTCGAAAAGAACCACAAAGGTGACAAAACTCTCTTAACCGAGTTCGAACGCAGCTGCGAACCCAGAACTCAAACTCAAAATCTCTACTTAAACTAAAACAACCCCACAATAATTGATTTACACATACCTCCACCAATAAATAAAGTAGTCTATACTACAAATTTGAATAGTGAGAAGTTAGTCTTTCTCGGTTAATAGCCAATGATTTACAAATACGTGGCTATGTCATATAACATGTATACTATCCCTTCACCAAATTTTCATATTGGAACTTTTGGGTAATTTTTAACATTAAAACAATTCTCATTAAGAACTTTTCTTTTTTTATTAAATTTTTCTAAATTAATACTGTTTTTACTGAATAAATTAAAGACTTAAATTTATCTTTTTATCACATCTAACAATTACTATTGTATTTATTTTTGCTATATTTAACAATTATAATTGTTTGTCTCATTAAGTACAGAGCTTATAGTAAAAATCCCCAAAGTTTTGAGCTAACCAAACCAATAACCAATTCGCCGGTTAATAACACTAATGCATCAACTTCTATAAAAAGGGTAGAATTATAGATGTCAAAAAAATCTAAGTGTTATACATGTTATTGATGTATTTGGAGGAACAAAAGTTGTTGCTGCTGCGTTCAAGCCCTAAAACACGTCCAACAAATAATAACGGAGAGTGAGTTTTGCAGGCAGAATCAAGGAGCTAGCCTATCTGGGTCTCGTGGGAAGAGTGATGTCTTCCTAATGTTATTGAGGCCACAAAACAGCATCACCACTCTTTCCAATCCCACTCCAAAACCCCCATGAGGAGGAGCACCATACCTGCAAGTATGCCAACCGTCCCACAGTATCAGTATTGTCGATCCAATGAGAGTGACAAAACAAATCTTTCATGACTATTATCAGTTGATACCACCTAAAGCTCTAACAAATTCTCGACTGGCATCAACTTACTACAGTTGTTGCCTTTTATCTTCCAGTTACTGTTGGAATGATTTAAACAACTAGGTAGCAAGGACAGTCAATTTCTCTTTATGCCTGCCATTTCCTGAATGATCTATCAAAATAATTCCCTCTCAAACTAGCAATTATTAGAAAGGTTATACGATAGATATACCATAGACGAAACCAGACACATAAGTATCAAGTAGTGACACAATGACAATCAAGGGTGAATTCGTGTCTTTTAGCATTCAGACAAAACCATATCATCTCGAGAGTAGGCATAAAAACAGTTTTTAGTGAACTGAAAGCTAACAGATAACAGTAGAATGTAGATTACTAATCAACTGCATCAACGGAATTTGCTAAAGCCATATAAAAGCATTACCTGAATGAATCCACATATGTAGATATAGTGCTGACATTAATACCACAGGCCTCAGCTCGTTCAGTCAACAACTCAGGCACATGGACACGCTGTGCTCCAGATATTATCTCTTCACCTGAAAGATCATGAAAAAATACATAATGATTCAAGTTAACACATCACTCATTGTTCTTTCGTCATTTGTGTGCACTTGTGAAATAACAATATACACATCCACAGAAGATTAAATAGGATGGCTGAAACTTAAATATTGCAACTTCATTCAGGTTAGAATGTTAAAAGGCACAAAAGAAGCAATTAGAAAGGAAATATTATCAATAACTTGGACAAAATTTCACATTACCTCGAATAAAAACATCAAAGGAGTTACTGTACTTGATGTCATCATAGCAAGGCATGGTGTAAAATGGCCTAACAGCTAGCGGATATCGATGAAGAATGTAAAACTCAGTCCCATACCTGCAATTAACGGCTGGATTAAATTGACTTGCATATACAGCAAGAGAAAGGAAGCAATAAAGGGATACAGAATATGACTTACTTCTCCAAAACTAACTGGCCCAGCTTTCTCTCTGCTTCAGTATTCAAGTCCCCAAATGGATCAATCTCCACACCAGCTTCCTACATGAACCGGTCAAAATTCAAATACCATTTGAATGGGCAATCAAAAGGTTAAATGTAAAAAAGTATCTGAGTTACAAATTAAATCAACAAAAGAAACCCCTTGAGCAAAATTTCTAATAAGTTCATGCCTAGCAAGCATAAAAGTCGCCCAATGCAAATGAACATGAGACAAACAGCAATCCATTTTAGTCTAAATTTTGAACCGAAAAATGGATAATCCACCAATATTCCAAAATGAGAACTTTCCTACTAAATCAACTGATATTTGAACATGATAAGTTGAAGTCATATACAAGGTCGAACACATCACCCATGACATGGAACTTTCATAAAACAATTGCACAATAAATCTCAGAAAAGACTTTAACAAACCACTAAAAGTAAACCCTCACTCCCTTACCTTGAGCATTTGAACCCCTTCTTCAAATCTGAGTCGCAGAGTCTTTCGCAGGTACTACACAGAAAAAACAATTATCAGTAATCAGGTTTCCTGCTAGAACATAATATTCATGTTTGCCTTTTTCAAGTTGAAGCACATATTAACCTTCAGAGGCTCAAACGGATATTGTCTCCCAACAGCTTCAAGTTCTTTCTTACAGTTCTCATTCAAACTATCAAACATGGTCACAAATAGCTGGTCTACTACATCCATTACCTAAACAAGAGAATCTCAAATTTCAGAACATTGGTCATTGACAAATCTATTGCATGGAAGTACACTGAACAAACTGCAGTACCTCAGAATAATGTTTTTTAATTTCCATCTCAACATCAAGACCTGTGAACTCACACAAATGTCTGTGAGTATTTGAGTCCTCCGCTCTAAAAACAGGACCTATCTCAAAAACACCTGCCAAATCACCACAAATTGCCATCTGCTTGTGCAGCTGTGGTGATTGTGCCAAACATGCAGGCCGGCCTTTATAGTCCAGATGAAATACAGCAGACCCTCCTTCACTTGAGCCAGCAATCAATTTTGGCGTGTGAATTTCAACAAACCCCCTACGCTTTAAAAATCCCCTAAAGATCTGCACATTCAGAAGGAACACAGTTGGACAATAACGTCAACATTGCACAATAAATGAACAGAAAACTATAAAATTTCTACTTTAGTTAGTACCAAACTTGTTGACATCTTTCATCATCTTTCAAGTGCAGCCAAACAAATATATACAATTGTATCAAAACAGTGAAACAAAAACAAGAAATCTCACATCGCTAACTTCACTTTGAATACGGAAAATCCCTTGGTTAGCAGGTGTTCTCAAGTCCAAAATCCTGAAGTTCAAACGTGTATCCTGATTCACGCGAACAAGTTGCTCTCCTGCCTGCAAATCACGATCAATCCATCAGACAACAAATACAAACACCAACAAAGAAACACACAAAAAACAGCCAAATTACAATCAGCAGATCACCTGCAATGCTTCTTCAATTTCCTTATCACTCCGTGCGGCATCCTCAATATTAATAGGCAATGTAGGCATAGCTCTGTTAACACAATAGAGCTTGCTAACTTGCACCTCAACCTACCAAAACACAAAACACATGCATAAATTTAACTGAGCATTTAAGAATCGTAAAGCAGGAAAAGATTCTATACACAAAATCTTATTATTCTACCAAAACCAACAACTTTGACAAGCAAAATTAAGCAATCCCAAATATATTCTTCCGAAAACACAATGAGAAAAAGAAAAAATGCACCTGCTGTGTAGCTCCTTTAATAGGAACAGAAGGAACAGAAACAACCCCAACCACATCCACAATCGATTCGCGGCTTAATCCACCAACAAACCTCACCATCTGCTGAATAACTTTCTCTGGCTGCACAGTCACAACACACTGCACAGTGAACCCTCGCTCTCTAACCACAACAAACGCCATTTTCTTCCCTACCGGACGGGTTGTCTGAACTCTCCCCCTAATCAAAACCTCTTTATCCTTCAATGACTCCGTCAGATCACCCACTTTGGTCCAACTGTCAGGGTCATCGTCGGATTTTGACTGTAGGTCTTGGAGAGGGACATTTCCGTAATTTGAAGCGAGAGGGTCGTCTTCATCGACGGAGAGAGTGGCAGTGGCGGATGACAATGCGGATTCTTGGCGGCGGCGGATTTTTTCAAGCTTAGCAGCTTCTTTTTTGGCGGCCTTTTTGGAGATAGTAGAGCCTTCTTCGCCGACTGGATTAGGTTGCGGATTGGTTTCTGGTTGTGATGACATTGTGTGGTTTCTTCGTTGAGGTTGATTTGGTGAAGTGAGTGAAGGAAAATGGTTTTATATATATAAAGTGAAGACAAAAGTAAAACCCTAGTCGTCAGTGCGATGGATCATGGATGCCACCCCATTGGTTTGGCTTGGTTTTCTGTCTTATGGAACCACTGGTTGGTTTTCGATGATTGGACGAAAAAATGCGGTTCGAAATGCTCAGTTACTTTGGTCGGATGAAATTACTTAAGCTAATGGTTTAAAACACAAAGTGCGAGTATTTCTTGCTCCGAGGGGTAACCTGTGGGTGGAGTTTGAGCGTTCTTCACAGTTTTAGCCTTCTTTTACAGAAACAATTACGAGATGAAAAAACAAAAGCTCATCATTTTGAAGTAACTATCACTGAATAATAATACATCCTAGTGAGGTAAAAGTCCATACAGATTCAGAATTTAAAGCTATTATACCCTCCTACACCTGGAGATCCGTATCCTCCAAGGCTAGACGATCCATATCCCCCACCACCAAGACGGGAACTGAACGATGATGAAGGAAAACCAGTGTCTGACAATTGCGTGTACGCACTACTAATTCCGGAATCAATCTTCCCGTAAACACTTGATGCCGGTTCCTTGCGATTACTGAGAAAATCCTGAGAAAGCAGAAAACGTCGCGAATTAGAGAGTACTTCAAAGTTGTCACCGATGGGTAACCAACAAATTCATTGTCAAAAAGCACTCGGAAAACAGATCGAAATGGGATGGAAAAAGAACAAACACAAAGCAGAAGAACGAGATAGTCTACAAAATATCATCGGCAATCGGCATTCATTCTCAAATTGACAAGTCTACAAAATATCATCGGCAATCGGCATTCATTCTCAAATTGACAACATAATTACCTGAATAAGCTGTTGTGCCAAGTTAACTTCGGAAGTATTTCCCTTAATTTCCACAGCTATCTCATCGGGTGCTCCTCTAATCTCTTTAATGGTAAGGATTGCTCCGCTAGTACGACGTATGTAGGCAATATTTGACCCGCCAACCCCAATGATATCCTCAGCATATGATAAAGGTACTTGCATTGTTTGTGTCACCTTAAATAAATCACAAACTCTTGATTAGTTGAAAGACAGAAAAAACATGAATAAACCCAAATTCTGCACCAAAAGAATGAGAATGCCACCATTGACATTAAAAGTTAAATATAAAATAATATCATGTGACCTATTGCTTGCATTTATGTCTAGCCAGACACAAGATTTAACAGAACCCACCTGCATAACAACAGGAGGACCTGTTGCACGACCCACACCTGCGCCTACACCCAGACCTAGACCTAGACCAATACCAGTTGGACGTAATCCAGTAAGTACATGATCTGGTTCATAAAGCGATGACAATCCAGACTGAGAGATTTTCTGATCAAGTGTTTCCCGATCAAATAATGAAGGATCGCGCTTCAATGATAGAGAATACTCTGGCAAAATAGCTGTCCGAGGAACAGAAGCAGGAGCAGACTGCAGCAATGTCTGCACTTTGTCAACCTGCACTTTGTCAACCCGACTATCTGCAGGGCATTCCTGTGAAATAGCTGCATTATGCTGCAACACATTATGTGTTACAAAACAACTCAATTAAGTTTAACTTTTTTAAGTTTGTAAACTTACATTTTTTTCAAATATAGGAATGACACTGTGATCAACCAAGAACTTCCTTAGCTGCCCTATTACTGCTTCTAATGCTTTTAAAACTTCAGCTGCTTCTCCATGCAACTCTACAATCCTCTCCTCTGAACTAGCATAGGAGGGCACCTCTTCTGTAAGACAAAAACGAACGTCAGTTTACGCTTGTTCTCAAATAAAAAAGGAAAGAGAAACTGCTTGAACTTAAAAGAGAAATAAACAAACTAAACTTTAAAGACAAACTAAAGTAATAACATTAACTAAAAAAGGCCTTATTTTCATGTTTCAGGCATGAAATTGTACCATGGATCAATAAGTACATTGTGTACATGGACTCTCCCTTGGAATGCTAGGTTTTAACTTGCTCAATTTAGCAATGAGTAGCAAACAAGTATAAAGTGGGCATAAATGACACAGAAGCAATGACTTAAAAATTGGAAAATTAGAACTGCAGACAAAACAATTTGTACTGAAAACATTGTCATGGGGATAGTCTTCAGTTGAACCTGATTGTTGATTGAAGAAATTAACACAGCAGTGCTTGCACCATACCTTCTGCTAAAACACGCACCACAGCACTGGTGCTCTCTTGTATTGACCTAATTGTGGATCCCTGTTTCCCGATCAAATTAATTGCCTGTGGAGATGCGACCAAAAGCTTTATGGAAGCAAATGCAGCACCAGCGGCCACTGAACCTGTAACATCCCCCTCACTAGTAGACAGCCCACTAACACGCTTAAACACTCGCAGCACGGCATCCATTGCTGGAGAAAATGGCGCTTCAGGCTCCTCTTTTGCAGATATCAAAACCTGAAAAGCCAAAAGAAAACTTGAACTTCAACCTTCACTAGTTAAAATAAGATTACCCCCTTCTTTTCAACTCCAATGACTGCCACTAGTCTCAATAGAGGAGTCAACAACTAATCAGAACAACAGAGTCGAACATCAATAAATCCCTCAAACAACTAGTCAGCAAGGCAGTCAACAAACTGTTCTCAATAAAATTACCATCTTTCCAACTCCAAAGGCTCTCAACAGCTAATCTAAACACTCTACAGTTCTGCCTTCAATCCTACACTACAACTATAGTTAAACAGCCAAATTCTAAACCCCCAAAATTTAGCAAATTAATACTGCAAACAACTAATCAGCACACGAGAATCAAACATCAATTAAGCTCTTAAAACTACTCTCAATTGGAGAAATGAAAAGTAGCCACAATGTATGGTTTTGCTTACACTATACTTATGCCTTGCAATCAAAACTCAAGTAAGCAAATCAATCAAAACAGAGAAGTAACTGAAACAGTGAAGCCAGAAGTAACCAATCAAATCTCCACTAAGATAAGACACAATTCACAACAGTATCTTTTCAACTGCTTAATTCAGAGTAGAAATTGTCTAAAGAATCCCCTTTTCACAAAAACAAAATACTTTTTCAAACTTTCTCAACTGGGGGTACCAATAGCTAATTACAACCTAAAGTTTTGCCACTATAAGCCTATTTCACAATCAATCCCACTAAATTAAGAAAATTACGTCACTAAAATAGTCAAATCAAAATATCCCAAACTCACAAATCAATTATTTAACAAAAGTGGCACTTCACAGCATAAATATTTCTAAATCAAGAAATATCAAAACAAAAACCACATAAAGTTACTATCTTTACTTCCAAACACACATACATAATTAGAAAATTCAATTCAAACAGAAGGCACGTAGATACCACGCGATCAGGTATCCCCGGAGGGCCATCAAGAACACGAATACGAGCCCGTGTTTCATCACACATCTTCTTAACAAGCTCTCCTTTGCGTCCAATTATACTTCCCACTTTCGCAACAGGAACTATCAACCTAAAAACATTATCACCAGGCCACCCAGGCCACCGCACCTGCGCTTCTTGCGGTTGCTCGGCCGCATCCGGTGGGGATGCTCCAGGCTCTGTGTCCAATTGGGGCTCTGACGCGGAAATTGGGTCGGTAGTTGTGGGGTCCGGTGCTGTGGCCATTGGTGATGGTCGGAGAAGAATCGGAGGGTTTTATTAATGTGTTGTGTGAGTTGGATTTTTTTTGTTTGAGGGAGAGGTGTGGTTTGCCTTTTTGGTTGGGAAGTTTTAGTTTTAGTCCTTGAGGTTTTTTGTTAGGAGTGAGTTGGTCTATGTAATTTCAAACCTAATTGATTTGGTCTAAGGGAGGACATGGAAGCTGAAACATCAAAAATTAATTCTACTTCTTTTAGACACAAAGAAAAGGGTATTTAACAAAATGATATTTCAATGATCTGTAGTTTTAAAATTGAGTTATCGAATACAATCGATAGAAGATTATGTATAATTAGTGATCAAATAAGAAAAAAAAATTGTACAAAGAAAAAAACTTAGTAAGTTTTTGAATGCAATATTCTTTTGATAGGTTCAAAGTTATTGGAGAAATTGAAAAAAAATTACTCAGATCAATTTTACATATTGGTACCTCCAGATAAAATTGAATCGGTCACGTATATTTTTAGTTATTTGAATTAAGTATTATTTTAAATTAATAATTATTTTTTAGATATAAAATTTAAATAAATATAATTATTATGAATAATATTTTTATTTATTAGTCTAATATCTTTTATTTACTTATTTTGATTGAATTTTTTATTATTATATTAAACAAATAAATAATTTATAATTTAATATTTTAATAAATATGATTTTTTTATACTATGTCTTTAATAAATATATTAAAAAAATATTACTTTTATATTAAATATTTTGGCAAAGAGTTTTATTTTTTTTGCCTGAACCAGGGCACCCCAAACTAAATCTCGTTCGAACCGTGCAGAACCACAATCTCAATCGAGTTTTAACGCAATTGCGTACTCATGACTCGAAACAATCCTATTGCAATCCTTTTTTGAAATAGTTTTGTCGCAATCTTAGCCCCTGTTTGTTTCCATATTGAATGATAAGAAAAGGAAATTCAACAAAGGAACGGAAAAGAATAGAATAGAAATTTAATTTTCATTCTATTGTTTGTTTAACATGTTAAAAATACAATAGAAAGAAAAGGAATAATGAGAGAGAATTAAATTTTATCGCAATTTTGTTCAATCAATAAAAAGTGTTTCTTTTCTTCCCTTTTCGACCAATTTGGACGAAAATGATTTTGAGTGTTGAGAGAAAATAATTTCAGCTCATTTCTATTATTTTTCTTTCTTTTCTTCTCTTCAAATATTTATTTAAAATTGCATTTCTTTTTTTTCTTTTCCTACCATTTCATGAAATAACCTGAGGCTTAGCTTGAAAAAGTTTTGAAATATATGTTATTACATCTTTTTTTGGCTACATAATTTTAGGCAAGGGCAATCTATCCTTTTTTATTACATAATTTTAGGCAAGAGGTTGGACTAACTCACGGGTCAAGGGCAAGTAACATCTTTTTGGATAGTTTGGCGAACTAGCAGACCAACAAATTTGTATGCCTCTCCAAGCACCGCTACGGCTCCAGGATTCGAATCGTCCATCCTTAATGTGAGAGTCAAACCCCTTAACCGCCGAACCCATGAACTATATGTCAATCTATGTACTGTTGCCTATCTTGTTCTCTTCCCTATTATGGAAACCATCCCATCGCAATATCTAGATTATTTTAACAAACAAATCCATAGTAACTCCTACGTACACCACAATCATCCTTCTTCTCCAATACAACTTTTCATCTCTCCACCTCTGTCGACTTTTATTGGTCATCTCTTTAGCGATGTATCAATAATGTTGGGAGCCTTACAGAGCTTGGGTGGAAAATGGTGGAGTTTCCTTTAGACCCCTCATTGGCCAAGATGCTCTTGATGGGTGAACAACTTGGATGTATAAATGAAGTTTTGACTGTTGTTTTCGATGCTTTCGATGCCATCAGTGTTTTTCAGGCCCAGAGATAGGGAAGAAGAGAGTGATGCTGCAAGAGAGAAGTTTTTTGTCCTCGAGTTCGATCATTTATCGAGGTGATTAGTGTAATGATCATTACTTACATGTTGAAGGACTCAGAAAGGCGAGAGAGGTCAGATCTCAGCTGCTAGATTCTGAAGACATTGAAGATCCCGCTTACATCGTGTGGACATGACTGGGATGTTGTCAGAAAGGCCATTTGTTCGACATATTTCCATAATTCCGCAAGATTAAAGGGTGTTGGGGAGTACGTCAATTGCAGGTCGGGGATACCATGCCACTTACATCCCGGACAAATTACCAAAGTGATGTTCCATAAAATAAAAATTCTCAATTGAAGGTAGAAAATAAAATAATTATCAAAAAGTGGTGAAAAAATGATATTTATCAATTAGGGATTTTTGGAACAATTGTATTCCACTAGCTATACTAGTGGAATACACTCTCTATAAAACCCCAACGTATTTCTCTTTATAATTATTATTAAAATCAATAATCATTAATCTTAATCATTTCTTCAATCATTTATTCAACCATTCTTTCAATTATTCTTTTAATCATTCATTCAACCTTTTTTTTTAATTATTACAATTTATTTAATCCTCTATTTAATTATTATTCAACCATTAACTCTAATTATTAAACTATTCAAATTAAATAACTTAATTTATAATAAATTAAATGATAACTTAATAAAATTATTTCATATCATTAGTTATTTAATTTAAAAATAATAATTAATACATTATAAGTATAATTATTTTAAATAATAATTAATATACTAATAAAATAAAAAATTATAATTACATGTTATTATCATAAAAGATGATAGTTAAATAACAATTTAATAAATTTATTACATGTCATTATTTTTTATTTAAAAATAATAATTAACAACAACTTAAATTTTAACAGTATAATTTAAAAATAATAATTAATATTTTTTGAATTTAATTTTTAAATAACAAATTTATTTTTTTTCCAATCGCAATTAATTCACGCAGTCTTAAAATTTTCGCTTAAATTGAAACTCATCTTTTATGCCATCAGACTCGGCAAAAACTGATCCGACCCGATAATCTGACACGATCCAACACGAAGTTAAGTGAGTTTGGGTTTGCTTAAATGGGTTTGGGTCTTAAAAAGATTGATCCATTTATGTGATGAGACATCCAAAGACACGACATCAGTCTTTACATGATTCTTGGCAGATTAGAACTCTTGCATTAGACTTTTTGTTAGACTTTAGATAACTTTATCAGAAATCTTAGTATTATCTTATTAGACACTTTAGTATTATTTATTTAGAGTTTGTTTTGTTTGTAACTCTCATTGAAGTGCTATAAAAGCACCTACTATGCAGCTTAATAAATTAGTTTTCAGACTCAAATTTTTGTCTCTTGTGAGGTTTCAATCGTTTTCGATTGTGTTTATGTGACGCCCAAAATTTAATTATTACTTTATAAATTATTTTTATTTTACTTTCAAATAACAATTAAATCTTGAACATCAAAGTTTGAAAAATAGTTTCCGAAAATATCATACACATCCACACATATATAAAATTTTAAATACAGTCATCCTTCATAAATAAATCACACATTTAGTAAATTAAAAATATATTTCCAAATACACAAAAATAAGGAGAGAGAAAATCTCGATACACAGTCCACCTTAGTCTGAGGCTGGAGTCAATAATCCGAGTCGGCGTACCTTTCGTTCCTAAAAATTTAACTTCATGCCAATATGGAATATGGCAGGGCGTAACCGTGAGTTTTGAAACCCCGTAAATAACACGTACCAAAATGGACAACTATCCTTACACAATAATATGTAAAAATGTAATTATCATTAAGCAAAAATCAAATTCTGAATATATTTCACTAAATATTATCTTTAACATTTAAAAATAATTAGTATAAATTATGATCATATTATTATCTTATTATATGATCATTATTTCATAATTCATAAGAAT
>CANYCX010498936.1:0-12343 GCA_948193385.1 Breynia disticha f. nivosa
CATTTTTATGCCTGCAACGCTCGGCAGGGATTAAGAGAAGGTGTATTTTGGATTGAGACGGTAATACCTTGCTCTACAAGTAACGGATTAACGGCGAGTGATTTATAAGGTGTGCAGTACACTAAGTTAGAAAATTTTCCTTGTACATGACAAGAGTATACATAGTGCATTGTTGTATTTTATGAGGTTATGATTGAATTATTTTTCCAGTTTTATTTCTTTCATAACCTGTAATATATTTTTAAATGTTTAAGTTGTATGAGCTTATTTCCGCAAGCTGTGTAAATATTTTTTTTTGGTTTTAAAGATGTATGAGTATTTTATCGAAACTGGATTTAAATTTTATCTTTCCTATTTTATTCCCTTGTATTCTATTTAAATTATAATTATTTCTAAAAATAAAAATGATGTTCAAGTTTGAATGTCATTTCTTGGAAAATAAGTAATTAAATTATGAAATAGTATTTAAATTTGGGCGTCACAATATGTCTATGGACATTAAGGTTATATTATATATAAGAACTATTAAACATAGTTCATTAGGTTGGCAAAATTTATCTACTCGTATGGCTGGAGTTCTTAATTTGAATTGTGCTTTCATATGTAAGAATGTTAGATGGATAAGTAAGAGCATCCATTATTCTGTAATTACTGAAAGTTTTCTGGTATATGGCTTAAAAAAGGACAAAGTAATAATGTGTTGACACATTAGGTGACTGTTGTTTTTGCATAGTGTTAAAATAAACATACATCCTAAGTGGATTGAACACTATAACATATTTCTGTAATATGTATATAAGTCAACCAAGAGATGCAAAGAGAATAAAATTAATCTCAACTTTCCTAATGTGATACCCCTATAGAGTTGATAAATCTAATTCACCCCTTAAGACTCTTTTAAATAATAAGAAGCATATGTTTAATTGATTAATTTGATAAGAATCTTAGACAAGGCTGAGTTAGTAATTAACGGGTAGATAAGGACTTATCAATTAAAAATTAAGCATGTGGTAGAAAGTTATTTAAAAAGAGAAAGTTCTTTTTAGTGACATGTCACTTAGGAAACATATTATACTCAAGCTCACCAATTTTTCTAGGAAAAGGTAGAAGTGTATATAAATGTTTTCATGGGATCAAAATGATACGAAAACTAGTGATCATGGAATTGAACAAGGGAAAGTCATGTTAAGCCAGGAGCAAAATAAAAGTGAGATGCTAAAAAGAGCAAACATCAATCTTTGATTGTTCGCATGATCTCACCGTTGAATATTTAGTGTAAAGTGTGAGCATTATATTGGATCAAGACTGATCAATATTTGTATCCCTTCTATATTTTGATAATGATCTTAATGCCAAAATTGATAATGTTGAGTTTTGGGTTGATTAAAGATTGAAAGACAGGTACTGAACCATGTTAATGTATGTTAGTGATAAATAAGTCACATTACTATGCTGCACTAGCTCAAAAAATGGAAAAAAAGCAGAAGTACTTGCATAAAGGCAACGTACATTACATTAAGTGTAATGCACGATAACAAGTCAGGACTTAGATGAAAACGCTACTGCTTCAATACACGAACAATCAACTTGCTCAAATTGATCTACACTAACAGGGTAACATACTTTACATCTTGGTAACACAAGTTAATGAGATGCAATATGTAATCTAGAATGCTTCTGTCTGGTTGTACACGAAATTGGTAGCGCACATTAGGATATGTAACACACATTAACATCTTAGGTAACATACATTACATTGGAGGCAATGCACGTTAATGAGACAAAGATTCAAATTTAAACACTGATTCATTGTCTGTAAAGTAATGATTGCTCAAAAACGACTGGAAACGTGTGTGTGCTTACAAAATCCATTCAAGAACAGAAGAGAGAAATAAGAAACTTATTAGAAAATATCTATCAAGTGTTCTTCTTCAAGGAATCAAAATTGTGTTTCAAACAAAGTTGTGAAAGAAAGGACATCGTGTGTTCAACTCTCTAGAGTTTCTTAAGTGAGTCATTATTCTTTACTTGTAATATTGTTAGAGAAACTTTGAGAGATTGTGTTGTGATTATTGTGCTTATAATTATTGTTGAGATTGTTATTGTTTGAGTTTATAATCTTGTATAGATTATAGGTTGGATAGAACCATTGTTAGGGTTCTTGGGTGAAATTTCTCAATTGACCTTGAAAGTGATTGTAAAAAAAGAGTAATAGAGTGTGGATTGAAAATCCTTAGTTGGAAAACTAAGGTAGTGGACGTAGGTTAGTTAGGGACGAACCACTTTGAATCGCTTTGTTGTGTTGTGTGGTTTGCATTGTTTCTAGGTATTCGACAAAATTTCGCAAAGAGTTCAAAAATTCCATACACAGTATCCAACCCCTCTTCTAGTGTGCCTATCACATTTCACATAGTGAAATAATGTCTCATGATATAGTGAGATAATGTCTCATCTTGTGTGAGTGGGATATTATTATTGGATCCGCTCATGATGTGTTATGAGAGACAAAATATACATTTTATATGTCTATATATAAGGTTAAAAGAAACTAGAAGCCATTAATATATATAACTTTCTCCACTAACTCTCTCACTTAATCACTTTCATTCTCATCCATCATATTATGTCATTGGCTTGTGGGGCTTTCAAAGGAAAGAAAAGTAGACATTGAACACTAAATTCACATGGTAGAGAGACAAATAAAGTTCATGCTCAGTATATTTACGTATGTTCGTGGAAAAGGCAACCAGAACGATCCTGTGAAGATTTGGCTCTTGGCGTGATTAATTTTTTGCCGAGTCAATGACAAATAAGTCGTATTCTTCTCATTTAATTACACTGTATTTAATAAGAATTTGTTACATTTTCTTTCAATTGTCAAAATGAATAGTGATGCCATGATAGAATATGTTTTTAGTTTCCAAGAGTGGACCATGAAAGCAAAATGGTAGAATAGGTGGTCCTTGATTGTGAAGAGTCGAGAGGATAAAATTGGGTTTAGGTTAGGTTATATTTCCATGTCAGTTTGTTTCAAAAAGATTAATATATTTATCTTTTTGAACTTTCTTCGTCCTGTTTTAATAAATACTATTTTTATATTAATTTTCTTAATATTATTTGTTATATAAAAGTTATTTTTATTCTTATTAAATTAATAATATTTTTATATTTTTAAAAAAAAATTATTTATTTATTTATTTATTATCTAATTAAAATATTTCATTAAATAAAAATAATATTATAAAACTACACGTTAAATATCACTTATAACTAACTTAACCACAAATTTATTTGTCTAAAATCGCATATTTTTGTGTGGCAGAGGATAAATATATACCTAAAAATGATTGAAGTGTTAGATTTTCTATTTCTTGAGTAAATTTTCAAATTCGAGTCTTATATATATGAATAAAAGAGAGTTAAAGTTAAGTTCACATTGCATGTGATATTTCCATGTTAATAAAAAAAAAAGGTTCTTTGTATGGGTAAAAAAAGAAAAAAAAATCATACATAACAAATGAGGTCACCATTTTAGCTTCCCAAGATACCTGATCAGCTCACAATTCAATATTCGCCAGTCTTTTGGTTCCATTACTAAAATTAGCGTTGGCTACAATAGCAAAAAAAAAATCTCAATCTTTAATTGAATATCTCATTTGTCAATTATTTTTTCAAGAGCTACCCATCGTTCGTGCATTCAGCGGTTAAGGAGTTCAACTCTTACAGTAAGGATGAACAGTCCTGGAGCCGTAACAGCACTTGGGGAGGCATACATGTCTTCTGGTCTGCTGATTTGCCAAACTATCCTAAAAGATACTCTCTGTTTTTTGTCCGTGAGCTAGCCCAACCCATTGCCCAAAATTTTGGAAGCAAATTATTCAGAACATTACGTTCATCAAAATATTTCAAAAATTGTACGCTTTAGGTGGAATCTAGTAGATCATTTATAGATAATGTTCCCAAAGCTGGACAGAAGCTTCCAAATTTGTTTGAAATTGAAATGATTTAAAACGTAAAACACTATGTAGACGTGTAAGACTAAGAATTAATTGGTAGAATTAATTAGATTCTGGTAAGAGTTTGTTTTGACATAGAAGTGTATGCAGACATGCATATATATATATCTGTTTGAAATGCTTTCATATAGAGTCAAAACAGGTTTTTTCGAGCAGCGAAGCCATAGCCATCTTATCTGATTAAGGTACTCTTCACAATCTTCACTCTAATTTTTCCCATTTTATCTTTCTGAACAACTAGGGTTATGATTTTAGGAAGAGGATATTGTTTATGAATTTTGTTTTAGTAATGTATGGTTTTATAGTCTTTCATTTACAAAACTCCCTCTTCAAGTTCTGTAGAAAGCCCCTCATAAGAACTAGATAATCAGTGGAATGAAATTTTGGGAATGGCAGAGGTAAAAACAGTATGGTTAATTTCTGATTTGAAAGTTTTAAGAAAGGGGTCGCAATAACCCGTGAAATAAGAGCAGGGTCCCAAAGACACCCTCTAACCAGTAGGCTATGTGTGTCTTTTAGTATCGCCACATACGTAGGATGGAAAGTATGGTTAATTTGGATATATGTGTTGAAAAAATGAGAGTTTTTTAAAGAGAAGCCGTTGAAAGATGACATAAGAACACACGTGTACCATAACAAACTGGACCATTAGAAGACAAGAGAATGAATATTGTCGTGAAAAACAGCTCCAACAATGGCCAATTTATGTGGCTTTCTTTCCTTCAAAAGAAAAACACTTCATTGGTCAAAGAAATCTGCATGAAAGCTATAAAAAACTCACTATCGTCGCCACTCAATTATTTAGATATGACCCACTTTAGCAGGCCTTCAGCTAGCAATTTGTCTTTGCTCTTTGTTTTCAGCTCTCTTGTCATTTAAATAGCTACCCAAATATGCGAAAAATGTAAACTTTCTGAAATATTACATCTGGGTTTATTGTATCTTTTGGATTATTCGAATGTTAAGTAGTTATCTTATCAAAACTTTAGAAGATACCAAGCATGGGATCACCTTTTTGGATAAAACAAAGCAAAAACAAATGTAAGAAAAGTTACATTCCCTAAATCTTTCAACCTATAGTTTACAAGTCGCTGAATCAGTCAGACACTTAATCACTCCCCCAGCAATGCTTGGCTTCATGGCGTTCTTCCTCTCTAGATTATACCCCGTAGTTAAGACCATGCTTACATAGTAATTTTACACAGCTCAGATCTATTTCTTGTATAAAATATACATGTGACTTTTTGATAAAGCATTAAGCTAGGTCCAGGATTCACGTGGTAATCGTAACGGATTTTATTTCATAAGACCAAAAATGTTTAAATAATCCATGCATACGCTAAGTAATTATCATTACCAACAGCAATTCTTTCCTGTCACACTTTCCTTGAGCTGAATGTGACTTTATTGTTGTTTGTTCTTTTTGGGTGCATATAAATATCTGAAGATAGAAGGAAGGCTTAAGCCGAAAAAGGAGAGAGTGAGAAAGAATTGTGGGAGTAAAATGGATAGGTGTTGGTGTGGTGGGGTAGTGATTGGAATGCTGTTGTGTTTTGGTTGGTTTGTCAGTAATGTGGTGGAGGGTTACCCAGTTGAGGATCTGGTTGTGAACTTGCCTGGTCAACCTACAGTTGGGTTTAAACAGTATGCTGGTTATGTTGATGTTGATGATAAGACTGGGAAGAGCTTGTTTTATTACTTTGTTGAGGCTGAGACTGACCCTAACCACAAACCTCTCACTCTCTGGCTCAATGGAGGTCTGTTTGCTTTACTTCCTTCAACTGTTTGTTTTGTTTTTTCTGTCTCTTGAACTGTTCTCTTTGTTTGCTTTTTCATTTGTACTTGTTAGTCTTGTCCATGTATTTTTTTTTTCTATTTACTCAGTTGAATAGAATTTAGCTCAGTTTAGTATCTTGAACTGTTTTGATTATTCAGTGAGCTGCAATTTTTGGCTGCTACTTTTTTAGAAGACCTCAATGGCATTGGTTGGTTATGGTATTGTTGGATTCATTTATATGAACCTGTTGCAAAAATTCCTCGGAATTTTCTACTGAATTGAGTGAAATGAAGCATTTGCTATGTGATAAATTGAGATTTTTCATAACTTTACATCATGCAAAATAGAAATCTTAAAGGCAGTTATTTCAAAAGGTTGAAGTTTTGCATTACTAGTCTGCAGATAATATGTTCTAGAAAAAGTTTCCAGACTTGGTGAATACCACATAAGTTTATGTTGTAGTTGTCTGAGAAATTATTGTCAATTTGACACACAGGCCCTGGTTGTTCATCAATTGGTGGAGGAGCATTCACAGAATTGGGTCCATTTTTCCCCAGAGGAGATGGCAGAGGCCTTCGAAAAAATCGAATGTCATGGAACAGAGGTATATCCCAACAGTTTCTACTTAGTTTGATGTCACTAAATTGAACTATTCTGATTATCCCCTTCCATTGTTCGTTGCAGCATCAAATCTTCTCTTTATTGAGTCCCCTGCCGGAGTAGGATGGTCGTACTCTAATACGTCTTCTGATTATAAAACCGGCGATGCTGCTACTGGTAGTTAAATTTACTTCAAGCTGATTAAGTACATACCTGTTCCATAAAACTTGCAAGAATCTCATGGTTGTTTTTCTAATGAATTCAAACTTTTATTTTCCATAGCCAGGGATATGTACATTTTCTTTTTGAAATGGTTTGAGAAATTCCCAGAGTTCAAGTCTAGTGAGTTATTTCTTACTGGTGAAAGCTATGCAGGTGAAAAATTTTATTTTCTTTGTACAACTTTTATTATAGATTAACACCAGTTTTAGACTATTTTTGTTTCTAAATTTAAGTTGATTGTCTTCTGTGAATTTTGACACAAGTAAGTTCTGCTATACAGGACATTATATCCCGCAACTGGCTGATGTATTGTTGGATCATAACGCTCACTCAGCTGGTTTGAAGTTTAACATCAAAGGAGTTGCTGTAAGTAAAATTTTGCTTTTCCTTTCTAAGTTCATTCAATGTTTATGCTTTCTGCACATCCTTACTTGAAAAAGACATGTTCTCTCTGTGAAGTTCCGATTTCTCAACTTTCATACTTTTTGATTAGATTGGAAATCCACTTCTTAAACTTGATCGGGACGTTCCGTCGGTATACGAGTACTTCTGGTCTCATGGAATGATTTCCGACGAGATAGGACTTAAGATAATGAACGATTGTGATTTTGAGGACTACACATTTCCGAATCCTCACAATGTGTCTGATTCCTGTAATGATGCAATATCTGTGGCAAATAACATTGTTGGAGAGTACATAAATAATTATGATGTGATACTTGACGTCTGTTATCCTTCCATTGTAGAACAAGAATTGCGGTTAAGGAAATATGTAAGTTCTCTTCTGGTTTATCTCTTACCAGTTATTAATTCGAGCTCTCTATTATTTTCATGAAGCTGTCTGAAACATATACTTGCAGGCTACAAAAATGAGTGTTGGTGTAGATGTCTGTATGTCATATGAAAGGCGATTTTATTTCCACATTCCTGAAGTTCAAAAGGCTCTTCATGCTAATCGAACCAATCTACCTTACACCTGGTCTATGTGCAGTGGGTAAGCCAAATAAGACATCTCTAGAATTCATGTTTGATGTGTTATTCTTTTGACATGGTCGATTTTGGTTCGTTTATAATGCAGTATTTTGGAATACAATGATACTGATGGAAATATCAACATACTTCCCATTCTTGCAAAGATAATCAAAAGCCACATTCCAGTTTGGATTTTCAGGTGAACCTCGTCCTGTTTTTATAACCCGAGTGTTTACATTTGAGAATTTTAAGGTAACCAATTTGGTTAAAAATTCTATTTATGAAGTGGCGATCAAGATTCCGTGGTACCATTGTTGGGTTCGCGTACACTTGTGCGCGAACTAGCTCATGATCTGAAGCTGAAGGTCACAGTTCCTTATGGAGCTTGGTTTCACAAAGGACAGGTACTACTAAACTGACATCATTTCTTAAAGTTTACCAAGGTAGTGAACTGTGTAGAGAGAGCTTAACATGTTGGTTGAAATAGGTGGGAGGATGGGCAACAGAATATGGAAATGTGCTGACATTTGCGACAGTTAGAGGAGCTGCTCATATGGTGCCATATGCACAGCCTTCAAGAGCTTTGCATTTGTTCAGCTCCTTCATCCGAAACTGGAGGTTGCCTAATACGACCCGCATTCCAATGGAAGATTAGGAGTTTAGTTCCTTGATGGTGGATTAGAATTTTAGGGTATTTGATAAAAGTTATAGGCAAAAGTCCTCCCATTGTGAGCAATAATAGTTGCGAAAGCATTTCAATTGTGAATTCGTTGCTGCCTTTTGATTGAGCCGAAATGGAATTCGTAATAGGTTTGGTAGTTTGAGAAATCCCAGTAGGTTTGATTGGTTTAGTTGTTTTCAAGTTTGAATTGCCTTGTACTTAAACAATCTCCATTTTGGCTTCAGTATTTTCTAAATTACAAGCTTGTTTTTCTTTTTTTTGATGAAAACATATATCTCAATTTCATTCCAACAATGAGTCCGCAGCAATGGCAGCCACAATACAATCCGGAGGATTTAAACCCCAAATATGGCAATCAGAAAAAGAACCTGCAGCTCTAGCCAACAAGTGAGCCACAATGCTCGCAGTTTGCCGAACATAAACAACTCGTACACAGCCAAGAGTTGACATAATGTTAATACAATCAGAAATAAGGGTCCCAAACGTGGACATGAAATTGATTCCATCCCAAATAACCAGCACCGCCGAGACACAGTCAGATTCCACAATAACTCTCTGCAGTCTCCTCTCCTTGTTACCTCTGAATTTTCAGCAAAGACCCCCCTTAAACACCTCACGCTCATCTCTTTGAACCATACTAATCGTACCTCAATCCCCCACGCAGGCTGCATCCATGTTGATCTTAAGCCACCCCGCATTCGGCTTCCTCCAGTCAAAGTTGACACCTGCCTTATCCCTACAGACCTCATCCGAGCCTTCCACCTTCCTCGCTTCCTGCCAGGCAACAACCATATCCCTACTCTTGCAAATCATTCTCCCAGCAGACATATGAGAGTTACACCACACAACATCATTCTGGTTGCCCCCACAAAGTCCAACAAACAGCCACAACAGATGTCCATTGATCCTCGGTAATCAACTCCATCATCTGCCGCAACCACGAATAGAAGTCCCCAATTTCTCACACAGCCGTCCACAGACTGGACAAGCTCCACACCCTTGCAGCTGCAGCACATTCCACCATCACGTGGAGCACACTCTCCTCCCCAGCCCCACAGATCGGGCAAGAGGCCTCCTCCAACTGTAGACCCCTGTTCCTAAGTCTCGCCCTAGTAGGCAGCAAATTCAGACAAGCCTGCCCGCAAAGATAATCATTTTTGGGGGGCTCTAACCGACCACAATCTTTTCCAGAACTTTACGTCCTCATCACTTCCCTCGTCCCCTTAGAAGCCTGCAATAAATCATACCCACTCCTAACACTATATGAGCTTGATTTCTCCCCTAGATTACAAGCTTGTTAAAGTCTCATTTCATGTTTTAATGGGCTATTGATGGAACCAACGGTAGTTATCACTGACTATGCGTCCTTTTGCTAAAGAACCAAGTTTCACAAAATAATTAGTACCTTTAATATAGGAACCATTTCTATATACATTTCTCTAAATATACTTGATTTTTTAATTTATTTATCATAATTATATTGATATTTTAAATAAATTTTTAATGGTAAAATGTTTTTCAGTAGAAAATTTGAATAATGAATAATAATAACATATAATTTAATTAATTTTAACTACTACAACTATCATTTGTTAAAACCTACAAAATTTTTAGTTTTTATGTTTAAACTTGACATAATAAGCATTAATTAAATAATGATCTCTCTTTTCTTGTGATTCAATTAGCTAATATCTTCAAACTTATTCCACAAATATTATATGTCCACAATATATCCACAAAACATCCACACATTAATAAATTTGTGGATGCATTGTATATATATATTGTAAATATTAATTTTTTTATAAATGTCAACAATATATCCACAAAGTATCCACGCATTAATTATTTTTTGAATGTGTTGTGAATATATTAGCTCCTTAGCTTGTTTTTGGGGTTTTCTTTTATTACCCATGTGACGCCAAAATTTGCAAAGTTCATTTTCCAATAAATACGATTTTCGCAACCATTTTTTTTTAAAACATAAGTTATAAAATATAAATCAGAGTAAATCCTACATAGATATTTTTCATAATGTGGAAGCAAAGAAAACGGTTTACATGCTATTACACAATTTCCTCAAAGATAAAGTATACATGCATGTAAATCAATACAACCAAAACCCTAGGAGCTCGACTTTCAGTATCGCACCGTTAACCTCGCCGATCGCGTCGCCCCGTCCCTGATACCTGTTACTCTGCACAGAATCCAGCAATGACAGGTAAGTATATTTTATATAATCAGTAAGCATTCCTTTAACGTCTCTACATGCCGGGGTGCAGGAGAGACTTCGACCATCCCGACCTTATTCCCCCTAAAACAACAATGGCGCCCTAAAGCCATTCCACACAGTCATTCAAGGGTTAATTGGTTCAAATCAGGTGTTTAATTCATCCGTTCTAAGTGTTCGGCCACTGAGGAAACCATCCGAGATCATTAGGATATTATAGGCATACATTAGGAAGTTATTTGGTTCCATTTATATGTTTTCTGGGTAAAAATAACGTGGGTTAAGTCTCAAATAACGTACATGATTCTTCAGTATGAATAACGAGGGTTTACTTCCAATTAACGTGTGTTAAAATGCATTAACGTACGTTATTTATACAATAACGTACGTTATTTCCATTAGGTCAGTTCTGTCCAAAATTCCTAAGTTTTATAAAACATACACTTAACCAATCAACCTTATTATATCAACCAAGGCATACCACAACCATATAAACTCAACATACATCCAATTCATCACAATTAATCATTTAAACTTATGTTTAAACACATCACAACATAGGATTATCCAAACCAAACACATCCATATAAGCATCAATGTTCATTTCACAATCACATAACATATCTTTCATGCATTCCTTCACTTATACCATAATTCATATCCACATTTTACATCATTCAATCATACCATTTCATATTTACAATTTCACATCATAATCTCATATCACTTTTACAATATAAGCAACCATGCCATTTGCCTTTCACAACTCAAAAATAGTCAATCATGATCCATAAATATATGCATTATGCAAATGCTAGTGCAAATCACATAATGCATCGCTTCAGAGCCTTAAAACTTTGCGGGAGAGAGACTCAACTCGATCTCCGCGCCTTTTCTTAATTTGGGCCAAACCCCTTGTTTTCGTATAAGGAGAGACTCCACTCAATCCTTTTCAATAATTGGGCCAAACCCCTTGTTTTCCTTGTAAAGAGAGACTCCACTCGATCTTTACGTATAGTTGGGCCAAACCCCTTAATTCATTTTGTAGAGTCTATGCAAGCTCTAGAAGGGGGGGTTGAATAGAGATTGCTCACAAATCGACCCTTCTTGCGGAAAGATAAATAACAAGAACAAAGAACACAGAATTTATAGTGGTTTGGTTGAATCCTACTCCACTACCTAAGTTCCTCACTTAGTATTTTCAACACTTACTTCTATTTCTTGATTTTCTGCTCACCAAGAACCTCTCTACACACTTGATTTCCAGCTCAAGCTGCCTTACAAACGATTTGACTTTCGGCTCAAATCAACCTTACAAACGATTTGATTTTTGGCTCAAATCAATCTACCAAAACACTCTATTCTGAATGAACAAACAAGTTTAATCTTCTTGTGCAAAAGTTACAATGAGAAAACAATGAAAGTCTTTGGATTTTTGCACACTAGAGAATGAGAGAGTTGAGAGCTTTTGTTGTTAGCTTGTTGTATTTTCTGTAGGATTGTGTTCTTAATGTTCTCTCTCTTTCTTCTGGCTGTTTATATAGAGGCACAAAAGATTCTTCTCTTTCTGATTTGAAAATGCCCCTGCAGAACCACTTTAGTTGACCAAACATTAAGTTACTCGACTAAACATATTGTTATTGGTTGACTAATTTTTGAGTTACTCGAGTAGCACAAATTTCAGAATCAAAACGTTTAAATCCAAGCTCATTTTACTCGAGTAGATAAACTATTGGTCGACTAAAATTTTCTAATTAGTCGAGTAAACCATTTGTTACTCGAGTAATACAGTTCCAGGACAGAACTGTCTTAAGTCCATCTTATTTTACTCGAGCAATATTTCC
>CANYCX010498978.1:0-10008 GCA_948193385.1 Breynia disticha f. nivosa
AATATTTTTTTTGTTTTTAATTTTTATACCTATTTTAAAGTGTTTAGTTTTCTTTTTTCTTATTTAATTACAACTTATTGTTGTATTTCAAGTCTAGATTAATATTGAACTAAAATTTAAATAAAAATCTCAATTAGTAATTCAAATCAAATATTTTAATATATTTTCAATTTTTTTGAATTTGTTCGGTTTATTTAGTTTTTAAAAATTAAAACAGAAATCGAACTAATAAACCAAACAAACCGACTAAAAAAAGTGAATAAACTAAACAAACTGAATAAATAAAAAAAATTCAATTTATTTCGATTTGATTTGGTTCGATTTAGTTATGCTCACCGTAATAATGCCAAATACTTTAAATCTCAGTATATTTCTAAAGGGACTAGAGCATACAAACGAATTGAGATGCCTAATTTGTGAAAGATATAGGGTCACATCTCCAACGTTGTACTATTCTTTTTTCTTTCAACACAAATGAATTCAGCTTTTCAACGTTGTAGTCTGTGATGATTCTTCTTGTTAATTAGCTGAGATTTGTAGGAGTTTTTCTTTATGGAAAACTCCTTCGAGAGAATTTTGTTGCAACTTTTGTAATAAAACTATATGAAAATGCAGGTGATTTAAGTAAATTGCCACAAAGAGTAATTAAACATATCAGCATAAATTTGGTTTGAGATAGGCATGTGATTGAAATGAATGCACATGAGTGTTGTAGGGTATCATCTTATGAGAGATTGTCATGTCAAGGCAACTACCAATTAAGGTTGAAGGACAACCTCTCTCTGTCTACTCAAGACTATGATTAAATGTGTTGCCTTGAACTTGTGGGAATTGACCACGTCTCAACCAAAATTATTTATTTTTCATGATGGAACTTAAAAGGGAAAATTAGAAATATGTCAACATTTTATGGGAAGATTTAAATTGTTATTTTGGTAGTATGTGATGATATCTGTATTGTATATTGTGTATTTCTTTTGAAATTTAATAAGTTTATTCAGAATTGAAATATTCTCATATTATTACTAAAATGTATGGTTAATTGATGCTATTTCTGTTTTTAGTTCTAGTTTTTTGCTTTAGGATAAACAAAAATTCAACTGTAGGGTTGTTTGATAAACGCTCTACTGCACATACTTAATGTTATAAATTCTCCATTTTTAGCATATATTTTGAGCGTTTATCGTTGAAAATAATTTATTCATCCTTTGTCTTATCATTTGCAGATTAATTAATAACTCTGTATAACTTTTGGGTGAGTTTTCAACAAAACGGTATTAAAACATACATAATTATGCATCTCTGCCATGTTACATAGACAAAAAAGGAGCTACACTAACGAAAGCCAATTTTTACATTGACAGCTGAATGGTCGTGCACATTTTCTGCATTGTACAGGGACAATCAGGGCTACACGAACAAAGACAATTTTCTACACGGACACCAGCTAATCAGTGTATTGAATTAGTAGTGTTATATGATCATTTTGCACATTAAATGGACAAATGCATACAACTACACAAATGCTAAAATGTCTGTGTAGCTGCACAGTAAGTAATAAACCACAGGCATTTTCATCACGTAGCAAAAAAGAAGAAGCGTTTTTAACCTAAACAATAGTTAGATAGCACACAATTGGAGATAGACAAAAAAGCTAGGGTTCAAAGACAGAAGAATGCAACTGGGGGTGAGTAGCATCAAGGACTCCAGAGCAGACGAGTCAACGATAATAGAATCTCCATGGTTTTCTCTGCAATTGACAGGTTTCCCTTTATCCTTTTTGTTGTTTTCTCTCTAATTATAAACTAAGCTTTTTTAGGTACTTAGCTAGGTTGAGATGAATCAATTGATTTATTAAATCTAAGATTGAGATTTGCTATTATTGATGATTTGTTGGTTGATTGAGATTCAATTATGACTAATTCTTTCCCATTGTTGATTGCTTGAATGCGTACTTGTAATTGACTATTGATGTAACGCCCTGAAATTTATTAGCATTAATCTATAAGAAAAATAGATTAAAACAGAAGCAAATTGGATTGAATTAGGAAGTTGCAGAAAATTTCAAAAAAATCTACAGTGAGCATGGCTTGAGCATGCTCCCGTGCTCATTTGTGTAGAAGAGCATGATACCTTGCTCAAATCTAGAAATTGGCACGACCTCGTGCTAGAGGTAAATCAACACCAAATCGTGCACAATGAAATAGGAACTTGTGCTAGAAAAGTACGACACGACTTGACAGAACAACCCGTGCTATAGGTCGTGTTGATTGGGAGTTTATGAACTAAATGATTGCTTGCTTCTCTTCATACGAAAACATAGCAAAAGTGAGAAACCAAGCAACTGAAAACCCTAGGATTGACAGAAGGAAGTATTGAGCAAGGAAGAACGTGATTTCTTGCATGAATTGACCTAAACACAAGTAGGTAAGATTGTGTTCCTCACTTTGTGCTTATATGTGAGTTCTAGGGAAAATATAAGTTTATGTAAATGATGCTGTGATGGATTAATAGTTGAAAGAGTTCCTGCAAACATGTTAGTTAATGCACCTAAGGTTAGTTAACATTAAGAGAATGGTGTAGATCATGTGAAACATGATTTGGATGGATTTAAGTAATATTGGTTCTTTGTGGAAAGTTTCTATGAAACTAAGAATTGAAGTTTAGGGCTGTGTGTGATGATTCTAAGTATAGAATCAGTAAGGATATGAGTATTTAACAGCCTTAATATGTTTAATTTTGTATAGGAGGATCTGTAACGACAATTAAATCGAAGTTGAGCCTGACGTCGACTTCATACGAGTTGCGAGGTAAGTGTTCTTACACTTACTATTTACATTCATATGATAAATTCATACTTGTAAGTATGTAAATGAATTAAAAAGCTATTAAAAGAAGGGTTCTATATGAACTTATGTATCTTAAGCTTTGTATAAGCTTTAGATGGAAGCTTTGTGCTTGGATGGCTTATAAGGAATGTTATGTGGTTAACTTGGTGATTATTATCTGCGTGATATGTTTATATGCCTTAATTATTCATTTGTTGTGTGTTATTGAATTCTAATCTGTGTGCAAGACATGAAAGAAAAGAACTGTGCATATGATGATTTGAGCTATGTGAATATAATCTGGGTGATTATGCTATGTACTTCTGTGTGAGCAATGTTGTGTGCCATTGATACAAAGTCATCTATACATTCTTGTGTTGCATATCATCTGTGTGACAAAATTCCTATGTAGATTACGGGCGTGTTGTGTGCTGTCCAGGGACGAGTTTTATACCGTCTTTACGAGATATACGCTCAGAGCTGTGTGCTCAGGCTATGTATCAATCCTCTGCTGTGTGCTATAGAGGAATCCTCTGCTATGTGCTATAAAGAACAAAAACCCGGGGTACATCCTATGTGGATTGCATTGGCATTTCATATTCATTTGCATTCATATGAATACAATGCCATAATAAGAGCTTTTGTGTGATTTAAGCTGTGTGAACTTGTTACTGTGTGGTTATTTCTGTGTGGTTATTGATGTTGTGTGCTTCTCTTTGTGATAATGGTTTCTGTGTGAAAATGTTATGTGGATTGGTTTGGCATGGTTATGTGTATGCATACCATATCTTGGTTTTCATGTGCTATATGCTAGGCTATGTGTTATTCTGTGTGAAAATGGTAATGAAATATCCTAAGTAACTAAGGAATCTAAGGTATAGACTGCTTTGTGCCCAAATACCTTAAATCAGAAATTGAATAGGAATTTTCGAAGCTCAACACACTCATCGTGTTGACTAGCACGCCCTCGTGCTGCAGAGAAAGAGAAAGAGCACGACATCGTGCTCAACACGACACGAGCCGTGCTACTTAGAAAATGAATAGTGAGCACAACATGTGTTCAACGAGGCATGACGTGCTGACTGTAAATTTGAGGATGAACACAATCTCGTGTTCATTAACATGCCCCGTGTTGATTTGAATTTCCTTGCACTTCATTTAAACAACACATTTTATAACACTTACTGAGTATTTAGTTATACTCAACCCTGTTTGATTGTTTAATGTTGTGTAGAGCGTAGTAGTTGCCACTTCTGGACCGGAGTTTTAGTGATCAGAGTTTGTGTGATATACGTCAGAGGTCTGGCTCCGGGGTTGATTTTCAGATTTTGTACTTTGTACATTAGTATATATATGCACAGTATGTTTGAATGTTTTCAAACTAGTTTGCTTCTGCTCGTATATTATGCTTTTGTATTTTAAAAGTTGGGCTGAGTTTTATAAAAGTATGTATATATTTTATCTCTCCTTGTTTTTAAGATTTGATTTTTATATTATTTCTTATATTATATTTTTCATTCGGAAAAAATGGATATAAAATTGAGTCTCACAATTGATTCGTATATGACTAATCGAGAGATCGAATATATGATAAATCACATATAATTAGAAGGAGCTACATGCAAATCTAGAGATAAATCGACATAAATTCTCTGGATTAGGGTCAACTTAATAGTGTAATTGATAGAGTGTTAATGCAATGTTAAGAAGTTTAAATTAAAAAGAGATTTTAGGTTTAATTGGTTAATGTTAGATGTTAATTACTTTAAGAGAAGAATTAATATAAATAAAAAATTGTCACAGTCCAATCATAACATCAGTAATACAAATACTAGTGGATAGTTGAACAATATGGGGATTCGATAACTAATTGCAACCTTTAGCTAATAGTTTATTCTTTCAGTTTTGCTTTCTATTACAATAATTAGTAGTTTAAAATTTTAGTTATTTTTATTATAATTTATAGGCTAAATAATAATAATTGAATAACTAGCTAGTACTTTAATCCTTGACTTGTTTATTGACATAGATTGTCATCACTAGGTAAACAAATGATTAGGCTCATAAAATACTGTTCATCAAGTAAATGTTCTTAAAAATTTTCATAATAAAATACACTGAAAAATAGACAGGATCAGTTTTCCGGACGTATAAGGTTTATTTTGTGATTCTTTCTATAGTTTTTGTTTTTATTTTTACCCTTAGTTGACAATTATTTTTTATTTACTCTAAATTGATAATTATTTTAACACTTGCTATATGTGTTGATAATTTCTTTTTATTTTATAAAATTTTCTTATTGGAATATCTGATCTGAGCATAATCATTGACAAAATTGAAACACAGATCTGTGCCACTATTAAATTTAAGTCTCATGTTTTGTGTTGACCATTTAGGTTTTGTATAGATTTGTGCGGCGACGTGGATAGGACAGCAGATCCTGCTTCATCAATTAATTTTTTGTCCAGTAAGTTCGGATCTTTAGTTCTTCAACATGAAACGGCGATCTAACTTTAACGGCTGGATTAGTACGCACATATAAGAACAAACATCTGGACCAAACCCATCTCTTTTTCAAATTCATATATTTAACTCATACAACACACTAGACATTACATTTAATAGTTCCAGACGACTTCAATATTACACCATCTTCAATAAATAAACGGTGTCTCAAGACATGATTATTTATGCATTATACTTCATATATATATGATAAAGACTGAGTCTGAAGTCGACAAGATATTACTGTAGAGCAGAGCAGCATAATCAACGTTTTCCAATTCCACCAGGGGATTCAGGGTAGGTTTTTGGCTCATCCCCAACGTTATGCTTTCCAACACTCCCAGTGGGGGTTTTCCGATATGGCTTCTGCTCTTCCGCAAGTACCTTCCTACCACCTGCATGCACCAGCTTCATTATAATCAATATCATCATTTATGCATTATTTGTTGAAAAGCACTGAAGCCATGGTAATCTTATCGATGGAAGTTCATGTAAAGAATGGATTATTGCTGGATCATAACTAAACATGAAATTACTACTCACCGATCTTAATTAGAGACATGGTGTGGTGTTGTGGGCTTGCGGCCGAGACATCAGAGGACATGAACAAGACTGTTATAAGAATCGCCATGGCAATGACTTTGGACGTCTTAAGAACTACCATTTTTGTTTTTCTCAGAAGAGAACACCAAAAAGCACCAAATTAAGCCAAATGGTTGGGATTAACCAAAGAAGCCTAGTCCGGTATTTATAAAGAAGAAATGGAGACTTTTCTACGTACTTGTAATGACGAAACGAAATAAAATATTTTTTTATTTAATTTTGCGTTTGTAAACTGCTTGCTCTCTCCATCATAAAGTCCCCTTTTTCATTTTCTAGTTCTATCTTATTATATGTTTAATAAGAGTTAATAAATTTTGAAACAACAAATAAAATATGTAATGTACTCATACTACAATCTGATAGTCTAATTTAGACATTTTTATTAGTTTCGTAATTATAATTGAGTATATAGTATAATAACGTTAGAATTCAGAGTTCTATTAATCGTTAAATTAAATGATTTTATATTATGTTAAATTCATAGCATTAACATAAAGTACTAATTTTTTTAGATACCTGATAATATAGCATTATACAATCTCTGAGACACAACATGAAAATTAGGTTTTACCAACAATTTTATTCTGTAAAATTTCAACGAAAAAATGAATTTTCTGTCGAATATCAAAAAAAGAGGTCGTCGGATAAAATCTCGTGGGAAAAACACATTCTATCGAAATTCGATGGAAAATTACGTTGAATTTTGATGTAAACAATTTTCCGTCGAATTACGACAAGCTTCGCTCACCAGTGACCGGACTTTCTCCGTCGAAATGCGATGGAAATCCTTGCGTCGAAATTTGACGGAGAGTTTGACCAGAAAAATGGTCAGACGGTGATTCAACTCACAGTCGAGATTCGACGGAAAGACTTCCATCTAAATTCGACGGAGTGATTTCCTTCTAAATAGACGGAGAGCTTTGGCTGGAAAGTTGATCGGTTAACACCAAAAAATAATTACCTTTTGATTATTTGTAAATTATTTAAAAATATTATAAAATATTGATAATTTTTATTGAAATGATAATGAAATATTAACATTGAATTAATAAGAGAAAAAATTATTAATATGGCAATAATGCATAATATAATAAGATTTAAGAAAAAAATGATTAGATTGAAATAGTATGATTGAATTTATACATAAAATTGATTAAAATAAAATACCTTGGCTAAATTAATGGAATGTTAAGTTATACCCACAAAAAGAAACATAGAAACACAAGAGAAAACAATTAGTATTAAAAAATATAAAGAATAGAAGGGATAAATTAAACTTAGAAGAAGGGAGAAAAAGAAAGAATCGAAGTTAGTGTGAGAAATGCAAGTAAGATTATTAGAATGACAGTGGGTATTTATAGGGAAATTTTACGAAGGAATTAAGAGGGAAAAGTAAAAACAAGAGTGGTGAAAATTGATTTTGGCTCATTTTTTCGTCGAATTCGACGGTAATTTTCGGTCCTGTCATGCACATAGATGAAGGTAAATTGTAAGGTGTTACAATTACCGGCCAACAAGAATACTGCGCACCAGATGCTTCAAAAGGGTTCAATCCATCTGTATGTAAACTCAATCTAACATTCCTTGTTTCATCGACAAAACTACTATATATCTCATTGAAATGTTTCCATGCTTTAGATTCAGAAAGATGTCAAATCTTGTGTCCATTTTGTTCATGTTCATGATGTCACCTCATGTGAGAGTTTGTAGCATCAGATGTGTGTAGATGCTGCAACTACTGTTGAGTTATGGGAAAATAAAACATTTTGCTATATGTAACAACCTTTTTTTACCACGCTTATATCTTGCATGACCATAAAAAAACTCTTGTGCTTCCATATTTTTCCTCAATATAACATGCAATGATTCAGACAACGATCAATTTTTTATAAGGCAATCCCAGATCCTCTACTAATTTCTTCGTGTCGTAAAATTTCCTTGGGGATGAATTTTCTCTCAGCGAACACCGATGGAACCAACTTGAAATTTGATTAAATCCACGTTTTGAAACTTGATTTGTAGATTTAATATTCAACAACTCTATAGCCACCAGGGATGGAACCAACAAAAAACCGTGGGGGCGAGCAACATATTATAGAACTAAGACGTGAAAGTTGATTTCTCCGATTATTAATTTTCTGAAACTATTTAAATTGTCACGTCTTCAATAATTATGAAGAACTCCTTCTCAATATAAACAGCTAGACAGTCATTCGTCCATTGATCGCCCATTTAAACATTTAAAGAAAAAGTTAATGCATGATTAAGAAGTAAGAAAATTTGAAAAGATAGCTTACAAAAAATCTCAACGCAAAAGAAGTGATGATTAGTGACAACTACTCCGCTAGTGAGCAGATATCGACTTCCTTTTCTTATAGTTTCTGTCATATCGAGTACAGGAATCGAATAATGCTCACAAAATGTAGTCACATCATGAACAAGGTCATTCCACTTGAATCTCGAAACTCTTATAATGTTTCCTTCAAGAGAAGTTTCGACAAAGTATTTGTTAATCCCAACAATTTTCTCATCAACAATCAAAGAGTGATAAGAACCTCTATTTGTGTGAGACTCAATTTTAAAAACTCTTTTCCCTGATTTAACAATATAATAGAAGAATTGATAATAAAATGAAATGTGAAATAGTGGAGAGAGAAACCTAAATGTTCATATATTAAAAACATTCGACCCAAAACATAAATACCATATAGTTTTTACAACGGAAACAAGTCTAAAAATGTTTCAAACTCAAAATATGAACATTTACAAATATGTACAAACAAGTACAAAAACTCAAAAGTGGAAGCAATCAAAACATGGAGCTCGACCTCGGACAGTATCTCTCTGGCATATGATCACCACAGCTCTGATCCAGTGGCAGCTATCTGCGTCCTGTGCATCATTTAGATAATACAAACAAAGGGTGAGTATTTCTCAATACTTAGTAAGTATTCTACGTAACAATAGATTCATATCTTTTCATTTTAAATGATCGCATGGAAAATTAGTATCTCTGAACAAGATCTGATCTTCCTCTATCACAACCATGCTATATAATCAAACAGACTCAATCATCCAGATAAAGAAACATATCATCCATTTTATAATATCGCTCACACTAAACCATTCACCAAAACATATCAAATCACCATTCATATATCTCAACAACACATAACTCAGAATCAAACAATTCCAACATTCATATATCATCAAGCAATGATCAATCATGTCAAATATGAATGCAAATCAAATCTGTGCATATGAATGGCAATGCAATCACATGCGATATGCCCCAGGGTATTACTTTCTTTTCTTTTTCTTTTCTTTTCTTTTCATTTTTTCCTCGGTCCCAGATCGACATCGTACCAAGTACGGCATCGAGCCTAGCTCAGAATATCATCGGTCCCAGACCAGCATCGAGATCTCTCTCGAAATAATCCTCAGGCCCAGCCTGGATAACAATATTAGTGTCACACAATAAATGCAACACAATGAATGATCAATGCATTCATATGTCTCAAACTCAGTCAAGTATGATCAATAAACAATTCAATGTTTATATACATATCACAAAACAATACATGCCTCAATATTTGCATATAATCAATCATATGTCAATTATAAACAAAAGAGCATACTCATATAAAAATTCATAATAAAAATGTGATCAATCCACAATCAATTCATCATTTCAATCAATACCATGTTCAATAAGCAATCCAATGCTTCTCATATTCATTAAGCAATCATGTGTTTTTTAACATCAATATGGATCTCATCATATGTCGATCATAAATCAACATTTATCAAATAAGGCATAAAGCCAAATGAACATACCAAATCAATCCATCATAGATCATATAAGATCATAACAAGAATAAGAATAATTCATTCACCATCATTAATTCCAACATCAATAAGTAAACATATTATCTCTAATAATCAACCATTAATCAACCATATGTTTACTAAATCACATAAACATCAATCATATGTCAACTAGGACATATAACCATCAACATTTCGTTTTCAACATGATTCTTCTAGATATATCTAACAATCTCAACATACC
>CANYCX010499061.1:0-13471 GCA_948193385.1 Breynia disticha f. nivosa
GAGCATGTTGTTCATGCCAGGTGTGCTGGCGACCTCGTAAATCAACCTGATGTTGTCTTTCCATGTTCATTGGATTGCTCGGAATGCTCTGCTGGCGTCCAAACTGTCGCATCACTCTGTCGACAGGATGCCACTCGACGATGTGGATGCAGATCAAAGGTACAAATGCCAACCACAGTTGCTGTCCAGCCAAGCAATAGTCAGGAAGACTTTGTAATACGTAATTATCGTACGACTCCCAAATGATCTGTGAAACGTGAAGAAACATTCAATATTGAAACAATGGAATTATTTTAGTGGAAAGGAATAAAAATAAAACTTACATTGTCTTGTCTGGACGTGTCCAACAAATGCCGTAAATGTTCCAATGTATGACTTGGAACTTGCGTGAAACTTCTATTCTGGTCCCATCTACATATAATAAAATAACAACATTAATTTGAATGGAATTATGCACGAAAAAACTGATGAAGTTGTGGAAGAAAAATAATTGTGTTACCTGCCCGCAAAGGGAGCATCAAAAGGAGCACCGATGTCTTCCATTCGTGGAGCTATGAAGGGAAAGTGATCCCAGGCCCAGGACTGTAGTAAAAATAGTGGTTCGGCAATCTGGGACACTAATGGATATCGACATGCCATGCATAGCTCCCTGAAAAGAACTGCTAAACACGTTGAGCCCCAACTGTATGTGGCAGTCTGATCTAAGTCAGCCAAATACAGCAAGTAATGCAGGTTCACTTTGCCTGTGTCTTTGGTACCAAATAAGCAGCCACTAAATAACCGCAGGATGTAAGAACGTGTGTACCGTTCTAGTGAGGTTTAGTCTGCTGCAGGGCCTGGCATAGGAAAGACGTATAGCACCTTGGGGGGAACAACGCCTAACAACTGAGCACACAAATCACTTCACCGAGGTGGGACAAGCCCAATAAGTGGTCGACCGTCAATAGGCAATCCCGTCTGTACGGCCACATCCCGCAATGTGACTGTCAGCTCGCCATCAGGCAAATGAAAAGTATAAGTCTCCGGACGCCAACGCTCTACCAGAGCAGTAATCAAGTGGTGGTCCAAGAGAAAAAACCCAATACGTGCCGCTCTGTAGAAACCTGTCTGACGCAACAGGTGTACCACGCCAGGATGCATACGCTCAAGATCAAATGGCCTCGTAGTGGTACTGCGTATGCAATCGAGCGAAGTGCTCGCAGCCTGAAAAAATTAATTAATGCTTTATTAGTATAATAATAAGAACATATTGAAAAGAGTCATTAAAATCAATTTGGTTACCCCGTCTGTGTCAGTCCAGACTGCCTGCGATCTGTGCTCGGTCTGTAAGTATAACAAGCGACCATCGTGGGGCATGGATTAATGAATTGGTGTTGACGGTCCATCTTCAATATTCATGTAAACATTGTTATGAAAATACTGATTATATTAAAAATAATAACACAAGCATAATAGTAATAATAAATTGATTAATTTTGACATTAAAATGTGCAATATAGAATCATCGAATATTTCGTGGACAAGTCCTTCCACGATATTTTGCCATCTATTTTTCCACACAATAAATAATTAATATTATTTGTTAAAATTTTAAAAGTTTATTATGACATAAATTCTTTCTACGAAAAATATCATGCTTAATTATTCTGACAAAAAAATATCATGCTTTCTTCAAACGTATTTGAACCTAATTTTAGTAGCTACATGAGTACATTTTTTTACCATATTCACATTTATTATTATTTAAATACACATAAAAATTAAACACTTCATAAAATTAACTTCATAATATTTAAACATTAATTCTTCAAAAATACACTAATTAATTAAAATACACTAATTAATTATGAAACATGCATTATAATAGCTAAACATAACATACCTCCAATTTACAACCTTTACAAAAACAGTCTGCTAAGAAATATAAAACTCCACCACAATATCTTTTCCTCTTTCGACTTCCTGCAATGTCCACCCTTTTAATATTTTTCTCCTACAAACAAGAACAATATATTATAACACTTAACTTAACTACACTATAACAGAAAAATATTTTTTTATAACCAACTTACATAAAAATAAATCCACAATAAATCTGTAATAATTTTTAAATTGTCGACAGTGTTTACATTTTAAATGCTACTTTCCTACAAACAAAATCAACAAAATAGTACATTAAAATTAATTATACTATAACAGAAAAAAAAATTGATTATAAAATATTCACTTTACAATAAATCTACATTAAATTTGTCTAAATCATTATTTTTTAACAAAATATGTAACACAAATAAGGCAAAGATTATAACAGAAAATGAAATAAATGGTCAAGAAAATCCTGCTTTTGTGATTGTGAGGAATGAAGGCTGCTTCTAATGAGATTTACGCTAAAATAAAATTAACGGTGTGAGAATTTAAGACATGATTTGTAGCAAACATAGCTTAAGCATAAGAGATGGTTGTAAGGTTCAGGAATGTGCTGCGTTGAGGTGAGAGTGAGTAAGGAGAGATTGAATGTGAGGAGAGATACAAAGTGAGGAAACCGGAGGGGGAGGGGCTGGAATTTAAAGCAGGCATTGTCCAAATATTCAGCTTGCGGACAACACATATCAAGCCAAAAGCTGTCGGAATATTTTCAGATTGTCCGCAACCACCAATTTCGGACAAGAACAAAAGCGGTCAGATTGTCCGCAAGACGCAGTCTCGGACTTGCGCAGAACCACACAAACCCCTGTCGGGTGTCAGGGTAACAGTCTCGTCCGCAAGCCTCGTTCTCGGACATGTCACAACACACACAGAATCACATGGGCGCTGGCAGAGCGGTGGCAGGTGGTGTCAGCTGAACAGATCCGTTCGCAAGCCTGGTTCTCGGACAAGCAGTGGAATCTTTGACCACTTGCTGTCCGCAATTGAGGGTTTCGGTTTCTTACAAAATCACCCCAAAACCGGAATTATTTTTCAAACAGCCCTATTTTAAGAAATATTTTTTTATTTAACACTATTCAGGTAAAAAGCCCCACATTCTTAGATATGTCAAAAGCATACTAAATTACATATTGCACATCTCACTCAATTCTTTTCCAGATCTCTTTGGTTATGCTGTGCTGATGGGGTTGGCTGCCCTGACACAAGACATTCCACCAGTGGGTCTGCTTCATTTTAAAGAGGAGCACTTGTATCTTAGGTCACTAACAAGCAATATATTGTCTCTCGCAATAGCACTAATAAGTTGAGCATCGGGGTTTAGTACGTACCGCACATCTGAATTGCAATGGGTTCAAAACGTGTAGACTGAAATGAATATTCATAGTTCTATTTTTGTCAGTATCATCTATTTGACAGCAAATCCCCTCTGAATTCCTTAAGCACCAAGCTCAACACTATAGTCAGCCTAAGTTGAGCTTGTCGAGGGGGTGTTAGACGAGGATAATGCTCATCGTGTAAGCATAAGATAATACCTAAATATAAGTGAGTTGTATTTGTAACAAACATATAATTATCTGTACTGCAAATTTTATATAACAAAGGCACACTCAACTCAGTGAGTGGTTTGCATATCAAATATTACACATTCATTTTAGAGAAAAACAAAAGAAAAAAAATGAAAATAGAGGATATAGAGATGAGAAACAAAAGAGATTCGGGAAGACAACATTTTTGCAGTATTAGAAAGACAAGAAAGATCTACAGAACATGTATAAGCTGTATGAAATCTGTCAATGACATTCTGTATATCTTGTTGTTAGCAAGAACTACAGCTACTATATACCCCAACAAGGTCACCTTAAGGTTGGTAAGATCGCATGCCTCTTATCTTTTACGCTTCGACTTCAAAGATGTCACAGACTGCGAGTTGCTATGCCAATTCCTCTTCCTTTGGTTTATAAACCAATTGTTAATCTGTTTTAGTTGCAGACCTGTCTCCTCCACTAGTTTTGCCTTGTCATCTTCCTGAAAACGAATACAAATACGTGATGTAAATGGTGGTCGGAGTGATGAAACTGGTGCTGCAAGTAAATACTTACAGTAGGATATGGCCATTTGGCATGTTGCTGCCACCAATTTTTGAGTACAGTGGTGGTGTCACCTGGTAGTTTCCCAGCTCTTCTTTTCCTTAATATTTCCTCCCTCACATCTTCAATTCTAGATTTGAAACCCTACAAAGTAATGTTAAGAACACAGTGACTAGTTTCTGAGAGAAACATAATATATACACTTGATTCCATTAACCTCATTAGGGCACAATTCCTTGAGAAAACTTGAAATTGATATATACCTGCTTTAGTTCAATCTTCAACTCCTGTCTAACTCTCTCCATAAGAGACCTCTCAGACTCAGTTGGAAGCAGAGGACCAAATCCCATCAAGTCATGCCCATCAGCAGATGTTTGATCCATAGAGAAATCCATTTGAAGCTCATCCTCATCATCAGACATTGTTGCACCTGTGCCTTCGCCAAGACTTACTCCTGAAACACAAGTATTATATAAGTACAGATAAGATGCTCAAATTATTCACTTTATTCTCCTAGTTAGTCATGATAATATGAAAGCAACAAAATTGGCTTCTCTCATGCATGTTTATCAACCATCTTTGCATGTTTTCTACAGATCTGAGGGAGGAAAATCCGACCACGTAGCCACTAAATCGGTTTAAGTTTAAATTAAAGACTACAGATGTATTAAATCCGAAAAAACTCATTAACCCGACCAGTAAGACCCATTAACCTCGTAACTTAAGAGCACTACAGAACGTGCATTAGATTTAATAATTAATGAAATAATACATTGTTTTATTGAATGGAATGGTTGGATTGTTTCTGGCTTTGATAGATTAGAAAATATAAAACTAAACGTGAATGAATTTCCAAAAATAAAAATCTTAAATCATTGTGGAAGTTAAAGTTCCTTCTAAATTATCGATTAAGGATCGATTAGCAATAATTAATTAATATTGTAATTCCATACATTACGATTATTTTCGAAGAAGCAATCAACCACTAGTAATTAATAAAATTTGACTTAAATTAAAAACCATGGTGGAAATTAATAATTTAAATACAAAATTTGTTTATAAACTTCATCACTAATGTATCAAAACAGTATCATCAAAGAAATCATTGAGGAAGACAAGTATTCTATAACATCAGTTGTTGAGGATATAAGAGTCTGGTGAAGGATGGTGGTAGTGAAGGTGATGCTGCTGGTACGTACCCTCCACCAAACTCACTAACAACTCTCCAACTAAGCTAAGCTACAGATAAGTTTGCCAATTTATGATCCGATAACATAACTTCTGACTACATAATTATGACACGACACGTAGTTTTTTGTAACATTTACGTCATAAAGGAAAAAACGTGACACGATTACAATCCGCATAATCCGTATAGTTTTTTTTATAAAAGGATTCATGTAGGTTCCACCTGTTGGTACGGATTATTCTCAAACTTGGAAGAAACCTAAATAGCCACCACAGCTAAGTCTCTTCTTTCTTATCTTATGCCCTACCAAACCCCAACCATCTAACATTTCAACGCTTCCATCTTTATATATACCAAACTACCAATTCTCATCAAACTATCATATCAAATAATTCCACTTGTTTTATTTCATCTTGTAATGTTTATAGTTTTATTAATTTGGGAAGTGTGAGATTTAAATGGATAACACTCACACAACTACTAAATATATACATTTCCTAAAAGAATATGTAAAATGGTATTCAATGGGCAAAGAAGTTGAAAGAAATGCAGAATCTGAGTTTTCAGTTTGAGTGTAGGATTAATTATGAGTAATTATTTATTTACTGAACTTGTGTAAATGTATTTGTTGACATGATTTTATTACTCCCTCGATCCGCCTCAAAATGGATGCGGTTTAAGGTTTTTGTACACGGATTAAGAATCCGTTTAATATGTCTTAAGTTGGTGTTTAATTGAATATTATACCATTTGACTTTAGTATATAAAAAGAACCATTAAATTAAATTTGTATTAATTAGAAATATAAAACTAATAAGGGCAATATTAGAAAAAAATTAAATTCTGCATTGAAAGTGTAAAACGACGTATAAAATGGGACAAACATACTTTTCTAAAACGACATATATTTTGAGACGGAGGAAATAATTTTAAAAAAAAATTATGCCATTTAGTAAATTCTTAAAACATTTTTTTACAAGTTTGGGGAGTAAAAACATTGCCATTTCAAAAATTCAGGGGGTAAATAATTGATCTACTAATTAACTTTAAGGGCTATACAGTTCTTTTAATTATATTTTACAATATTGTTGACATATATTTTTGTAACATGGTATTATTGAAATATATTAACTTATCTTTAATTATGATTAATTAGCCATTATAGTAATTTGTGAAAAAGAAAACCTAGATGCTTGAATTATCTTTTTCTTGAAATTAAGCATTTAATGTTTGATTTGTCCACATTCAACTTGTATGAAACTTTAAAATCGCATGTAAAACAGAAATTAACCTAATGTTTAATGAAGAATTAACAAAGAGATCAGATTAATTAGAGGGACAAACCAGTGAGAGCTTGCAAAGTGTTTTCAATTTCTCGGCAGGCCATCACAGCTTCAACGGCATGGACTCTCACATGTTGCTGTAGCTGATCTTTAAAACTACACAGCACTATCAAATATTGTGCCTGCATATAACACTCTAAATAATCACCAAAACCCAACAAAAACACTTCAAATATAGAGATACTTTGTAGTAATTCATTGATGTATAGTCGTGCTCGGACCCTGTCGCAACACGAAGTGCTATCTACGAGTCGGGTTGTTTGAAATGTAATCCATATCGGGCGGTAAATATGCATAGAAATATAGATGAAAAGTGTAGAATTTGGGAACGAACCAAGAAGTTATCAAGCTCTTGCCTCTCATGAGGAGAGAGATGTTGTCCATGTTGAGAAACATAAGACCTAAGAAGATGATGAGACTGAGAAAGCTGAGCATCTATAAGAGGCAACTGATCAATGGGAGTTGCCACTCTCAAACACGACACATGCGCTGAAAGTAACTGTTCGTACATAGGATGTGCAGCTATCTCACTCTTCAACTGCCGGTTCTGCTCACCGGAAACCGACACCTCACCCCCTCCTCCCAACCCTCCTACCCCACCACTCCCACCTATTATTCCCAAGCTTGGCTCTTGCATTTGCTTAAAAACGACGCCGAGAAAACGATAAAGAACAGAAGGGTTCTTGTATGGAGGAGAGTTTTTCAAAGGAGGGCCACAAAAACAGTGTTAAAGAAGTTGGTTTTGAGAGAGAAACAGTGATTTCTTGTTAACAGTGCAAGAGAGAGAGAGAGAGAAACAATGATCTTGGGATCTGAAACACAAAATTTTCTGTACCACTTGTGATATGTTTCAGAAGTGTTAAGATTCACAGAGAGAAAGAGAGAGACAAATGTTGAATTGGGATTTGTTAAAGTGTGATGTTTTGGATTTTAAAGTGAATGCGTGAGAGAGAGAGAGAAAGAGGAAAGGAATCATTACTATGAAAGGGAGGTTAGAAGAGAGATCAGATAAAGCTGTTTCTGGTGCCTGACAATTTTTATTGCCTTTTTTTCCTTTTTTTTAATCCAATTTTGGAGTTTTATGAGCACTAATTATTATTTTTTTTTGTTTTAAGAAATTAATTAATTATTTACTTGGAAGTGGAGTTTGATTAATTAGTTATATATTATAAAATCTTATAGGTATTATCGAGAGATTAATCCGATTAGGTAGTAAGATTTTGGCAAATGATTTGGAATGTTTTGTTCGTGTTAATGTCACAACTTGTTTAACGTACTTGTCGTCAAGATTCAACAACGACGTCTTATTCATTTTAAAAAATAAAATATAATTAGAGGTCAGGAGTTAGTCTTCATACGTTCGACACAAATAATTTTAGTTCAATGTATTTAGCTTTTAAGAATTTTTGTCATTTACCTAATTTAAACAAATAATGATCACTTCATTATCTTTCCGAAAATATGAATCAAATAACTGTAACAAATGGCCAACAAATTATAATTAGAAAATAGGATAAAATTTTATTTTGATGACTATTTATATATTATTTGCAATTTATTTACTCTAATTAAGGAAATTTAATTTATATAATTTAAAAATGGCGTGGCGAAGAAACTTAAAAAGTGGTAAAACGTCAACTTCATCCAATTGATGCTCAACTTCAATATCTTTCTAATCTATACACAAAATGGCACCCTCTCTCTCTCATATTTTAAGTTGTCAATTCGTGTTAAGTGTATCATAATCGAGTCATATTATTTTTTTACTAAATTTCATTATTTGTAGAATAAATATTTCAAAAATCAAATCCATATCATTCTTATCGTGTCATAGACGTATGCTCTCAAGTCATGTTATCAGGTCAAAAATTAACAACTCTTATTTTTAACATCGGTCATGTATTTTAATATGAGTCCACTTAAAGAAAGAATTCAATAAAACATTGCATTATAACCGTTAAATACAATAAAAATAAATTTTTTATTTTTATTTTTTTAGTAAAATCAGAAATATAAATTTATTTTTTATATCTAAAATTGATAATTTACTCGTCTCATTAATTTTTTTCTAAAAGATTTATAGTATTGGACAACATTTTTCATGCTGGTAGACTTTTCTCATTTATGATATATCCCTCTCTCTCTTCATGACTATGATAGAATGGAAGTACCCTCAAGCTCACTTTTCTCTATATATTATTATACACCCTTAACAAAAAAAATTTTTTATTTTATTAAATTTATACTAAGTATGTAAAATTAAATTACTTTTTGTTGGACATGCATGTAATATGAAATTATGTACGGGGTAAAATGGACCTTTTACCAAATCCATTATAAAAAGGGTATTAACAAGAGGTTAATAACCCTAACTCCCTATTACCCATTAGTCAAAAAAGATAGAAAGTGGCTTTGGCTGCCAAGAGAGAAACTTGAGGAGAAATAGTTATTCCTCCTATTCAATACACTAAACTACGATCAAAAGAGAAGGTGGATTTGCTCCGACTCGATATACAACAGTATATCCGTGGAAGGAGCATCCAGAACGTGATTAGGGATTTAATGCGTGATTTACTTATTCTGCTGCGACGCTAACAGGTCAGATTATATTACCGTATATACTGCGCATTAAATATACTGTTAACTGCTTTCATTAGTATCAGAGCGAGGTGAAAACTGGTGATCATGGAATTGAACTAGGGAGATATCGCGTTTAAACCAAAGGGCAAAGTATATGAGATATACTTTAAGGTGCATGCCTTATACATACGTTGACTGGTCGCGCGGTCTCGTTGATACATGTTTTGTGTTACGGAATGAATTTTGACATAATTGGTCAATTTCTCATTATGCATGAGTGGGAGATTGTTGGACATGCATGTAATATGAAATTTTTGTTCGGGGTTAAAATGGACCTTTTACCGAGTCCATTATAAAAAGGGTATTAACAAAAGGTTAATAACCCTAACTCCCTATTACCCATTAGTTAGAAAAGATAGAAAGTGGCTTTGGCTGCCGAGAGAGAAAATTGAGGAGAAATAGTGATTCCCCCTGTCTAGTACACAAAACTACGATTAGACGAGAAGGAGGGTTTGCTCTGACTCGATATACAACAGTATTTCCGTGGAAGGAGCATCCAGAACATGATTGGGGATTTCATGCGTGGTTTATTTATTCCGCTGCGACCCGTAACAGGTCAGATTACGTTACTGTGTATACTGCTCATTAAATATACTGTTAACTGCTTTCATATTTATTTAACTGTTTTATCTTTTCTAACAAGTTTTATTCTATATGTGTTAAAGATATGCCTGTTTTTCAGAAGAGTCCGAGAGAAATTTCATCTCAAGAGTAGATGAATCAAGTTCAAAAACTTAAAGCTAAACTGTTTTCAAAGAAATATGCTCCAATTGAGGAGACGACTTCATTGGAGTTCTAAACCGATTCGAGGAGCTTCATCGGAAAATTCAGAAATTAATTTGGAAAGGTGGCTTTGATGGTGGAAAAGATAATAAGAAGATGCTGAATTTTGCATTGAAGGCGTTCAATGAAAAATGGTATCATAAGTACTGGTTTGGTGACAGTACATCATTTTATGAAAGAATGGGAGAAAGATTTACTTATGCTATGAGGTGCAAAATTTTTTTCTTCAAGTTTGACGATGGAGGAGCTAAAATAGCTTCTAATCCTCGCTCTATGAAGTTGAAGAATGATAAGCTTATCCGTCTCCCATGCTTGGATACTCGTTTTGAGAGACTTTTTGAGATGCACAATGGGTTGTTTACAAGGTTCTATAATTCTCTGTCTGTTACTCATCTAGTTGTTGATGATGTCATTGACTTAGAAGAAGAAAATGGAGAGGAAAGGATGGAAGTCGAGGAGGAAGAGGATGATTCTTTAACTCCTGAAAGTTATGGACATGGTTTTTGAGATGGGACTCGATAGAGAGGAAGGATTGAGACCTTCTTAAGAAATTAGATTTCTTTTTCATGTTTTAGTTAATAAGTTTGAAAAGGCGTAGACCTTAGAACAATCTTATTTTGGTATTATTTGTTTTGACATTTTAGTTTGGGATATTATTATTAAAATCTTTGTGATTTTAGCTTAATAAATATATTGATTATTTAGTTTATTTGATTTTGTGATTCATTTATATTTACTTTGAGTTTATAACATGAGTGTTATAGAATATTCATTGGTTTTATACTTGAGTAGTATAAATGTTAGATAATAATGAAATAAAATCAAAACTAAGAAAATATATTTATTTAGTTTAATCTGTTTTATGATTCATTTTTTATTTACTTTGAATTTATAAAATGAGTGTTATAAGAGTTCATTGACTTTTATTCTTAAGTAGTATAAATTTTAAATAATAATCAAATAAAGCAAAGTTTAAACTAATATATTTATTATTTATAATTTAATTTTTATATAGTTTTTGTATTAGCTCTTATAAAATTGTGGTTCTATCCTTAAGGATTAGTTCTCAATTTTATGTGAACCAAGAACTATATTTAATTTTAGATTGATTTTAGATTGATAAATAATAAATATGGTGTATTGATCAGCTTATATATCTTCGTCTTTAGTTGGAATGGTTGCTTCAAAATCAATTGTTGTTGAATTATATAAGGACCTTAGGCTGAATGGTGAGAACTATGAAGTTTGGGCTATGAAAGTCCAATGCATCATAGAAGAGCAAGATGCTCTTGATGCTCTGTCAAGGGTATTGCCAATCCCTGCTAAAGAGAACACTGCTTAGCAGCACCAAGAGGAATACCAAACCTTCTTTCACTTGTATCATCATGTTAAGTGCAATGGATGATGATATTGCGAAAAGGTTTCGTGTGCACAACACTGCTAAGGAACTTTGGGATGCTCTCAAAGAGGCTTTTGGAGGTGTCTCCATGACTCACCTCCGCTCATTAAGTATTAAGTTTGATACTTATAAGAAGAGGAGTGATCATAATATGAATAGGCATTTGAGAGAGATGCCCAATATTATCACTGAGTTGCATGATGTTGGTCATACGTTGACCGAGGAGTAGAAAGTTAAAGCTATAATTCGATCTCTGCCAAATGGGTGGGAGCATATGAAGTTGCACCTTACTCATGCTAAGGACATTAAGACTTTTGATGATGTTGTTCGCCATCTTGAACTTGAGGAGGATCGTTTAGCTTCTCTGAATGTGAAATCGGAGGTCAATTTGGCGAGCTCAAGTTCTGGTCCTAAGTCCAAAAAGAATAAGAAATTCTTCAAGGAAAAGGTGGAGAAGGACAATGCGAGCGATGTCCAAAAGAAAAAGGGCAAGAAAAAGGTGAAGATGTCAAAGGTGAAATGCTTTTTCTGTAGGCAGAAATGGCACTTTGCAAGAGATTGCAAGGCTCCCAAGGTATGTGTTACTTCAATGTATAACTGTTATACATTTGTTTCAAGTTTCATTTTCTTAACTGAATCTTATCCTTTGTGGATTGTAGACTTAGGAGCAACCGACCATATAACAAGGGAACGTGGTTCCTTTGTGGAGTTCCGACGAGTTCTTGAGGGGACTAGATGGATATACGTAGAAAACAAATCAAGGGAGGAAGTCATTGGGATTGACTCATGTAAGTTAATCCTAAATGGTGGACGACCACTATTTCTAGAAGATGTCCTCTATGCTCTTGGAATTCATAGGAATTTGATATCTGTTTCTACTTTAATGAATGTTGTTTTTAATTTGTCCTTTGTTGGGAACAATTTTAGTCTTTTCATGAATAGTATTTACTTTGGTGGTGGATATTTGTCAAATAATTTTATTGTATTGGATGTGGATTCTAACTATGTTAGTAATTCTGGTTGTTCCTTTGTCGTTAACTCATATGTGGATATTGTGGACAATTTGAAGTTATGGCATACAAGATTATGTCATATAGGTTAAGATCGTCTAACACGATTAGCTAGAGCAGGATTGATGGAAACCTTAGCGAAGGTAGATTTACCAATATGTGAAAACCACTTAAAAGGAAAAATGACCAGGAAACCATTTGGTAAAGCTAAGAGAGCCACAAAACTATTACAACTTATCCATTCAGATATTTGTGGACCAATGAACGTTAGGGCTAGACATGGTGCTTCTTATTTCATCACATTTATAAACGACTATACCAGATATGGTTAATGCGTCCTAAACCTAAGTGAAACAAATTTGCACAAGTGTACAGTCAAGTAATAATGGGAGTAAAAACTCAAACCAAGTATCGTACCCTAGGAAACAATCAAGGCTAAAATCATGAGCATCACAATTGTTTATCAGAATGTCCAGTCAAGCCAATTTTAATTGATTAAACTAAACTAAGTTGCAGAAAAGATAAAGGCAGGAAACTAAAGGCAAGAAACATAAATCAAAACTAAAATTGCATTACTCTTAAAATGTTAATATAAGCATAAAATGTAAACAACTCTCAAAATAATCTTAACATAAAAACAATAATCTAAACACAAAACCAAACTAAAATTAACATCAAAACAGTAGCCAAACAGCACTAAAACAGTAAATCAAAACAATAACTTGCAGAAAATGTAAAGCACATCAACTGAACGTGTAAAGAAAGCATGTAACTTGGCTGTAACGCCCCGAAAATGTCACCAAAATTCGGCGGGAGAATATAACTTGAATCGTGCGAAAAACAGCAGGATTTTGACATTTCTATGGCTGTGAACGACCGCAGAAACGGCCAGAGGCCGTTCCCATGACCGTTCAGGCTGACAGAGCCCAACTTAAAATGTGTGTTTTGGTCCAAAAAGAGAGATAAACACACATATTCTTAGCCTAAACTTTCCCAAACACTCTCAAACCTTCCCAAAACCCTTAAACCACAATTCTAAGGCCTTCAAACCATCAAAACTACCAAAAAACACTAGGTTGCAGTGAATTAACAAC
>CANYCX010499146.1:0-23313 GCA_948193385.1 Breynia disticha f. nivosa
GAACATAACTGACTAACGTAATTGCATGTAAAATCAACCATACATATTCAAAGTACATCCAAGTAAGTGATAAAATACTTACCTCGAAGCCCAAGCGCTAAGTCGTCGCCTCAAACTCCGATTCAGTTTCTGAATACCGTACCCTACACAAATGAAATCACATTCTACAAGTTATTAACGGATTCACGTCGCATTTCATACTCTCTCTCTCTTATTTCTCTAAAATCATCATTTTCCCCAAACCCTAACTCTTCCAATCCTAAACAAAATCAAGGTTTCAAGATAAACGGTTTGTAGACTCTTATTCTTGAACAAAAATCTGACAAAACCTCATATAATGTACCCATTTTCGTCCATCCATTCAGGTTACAAAGAGGAAACACTCACCTTGTTTCTTCCCTTTTCCAAGAATGTGCGGAAAATACCATGAAGAGGAGGATGATTAATGGAATGTGATTGTTTCTTGGTTGTTTCTTGGGTGAATTTGCTTTAGGATTGAGGTTTTGAACTGTTGGAAAGGTTTAGGACAGATTTGAGTCGTTTTTGGTTGGACTAACCCATTCTTTCTCTCTCCCCAAAACACCTCGCGTCTATACATTTAAGCTACCAGAAAACATGCCAAACGGCCATGGGAAACGGCCTTGTGGCCATTCCCATTAGCCGTTCCCAACTTATGGGAATGGCAACGATCATGGAACGGTTTCCTGGTCGTTTCCAGGCCGTTTTCGGGCAATTTTCAGTCATTTTTCGGCGATTTCTCCTAGTTTTCATCGTAGAAATTCCAGTGCATTACAATTGCACTTGATACATTACATTTATATATGTATGATTGATGATTGCTATTGTTGAACCTGTATGGTTCGTATTCTGCTGTGTGCGATATTGAATGAAATATATTGATCTCTGTGTGAGATAGAGACAATGGAATGTTGTGTGCTTTCTGATTATTACTCTGTGTGAGTCTCTTCTTATCGTTACCTGTGTGGTTCGATATTTGTATGACTGATCTGTGTGATCGTATTTTGCTGTGTGCTAGATTGTGATAGCTGTGTGCTGATTTGGTATCTGTGTGAAATGATTTGTCTGGCATTCGGGGATGCCTATGGACAAGATAAATACGAACATCCTCGTGCTATTATATACTTTCCCCTACACATCATTTACGTTAAAGCTAAGAATACTTACTGAGTATTGTTGATACTCACCCCGTTGTTGTTTTAAATGATTGTGCAGATCGTAGGTAGCTGCATATCACTAGACCACAGAGTTGATTGGTATCTTCTAGAGCTTACATCAAAGGTCGAGCTCCAGTTGTCATTTTTGTTATTTTGGATTTGTACATGTTGTACATTTGTATATACACGCAGGTTTTCAGTTTGAATGTTTTCAAACTTATTTGCTTCCGCTAGTGCTTTGTTTTAAGAATAAAAACAGATTTGCGCCGAGCTTTATAAAATAGTGTGTATATATCTTTTATATTCTCTCTCTCCTCTGTTTTTAGATTTGATTTCGTATCATTTCTATAATTATATGGTTTATTAGGAAAATTGTTTTATAAAAATGAGTTCCACAATATGCTTCCATATACTTAACCCTAACATAATCCTACATTATTCCATATTAAACAGACAATTTTCGTGGCATTACAGCTCTCCCCCCTTAGAAAATTTCGTCCTTGAAATTAAACAAGTTAGGTTTTCAAGAATTCAAACACAAACACAAACCGCAACATCGTAATTCAACTCTAACACTTAAACCTAAACATCCCAACTTAGCACTCAACCCAAACATAAAAAAAGCTTAGAAACATACTTCGAACACATCAAGTCTCGGGAAACAAGTGCGGGTACCGATCTCGCATATTGCTCTCCACCTCCTAAGTCACCTCCTTAGGCGAGTGGAAACTCCACTTCACCTTCACCATCGGAATCTCCAATTTCCTCATCTGTCAGATCTGCCGATCCAATATCTCTATGGGCTCCTCCTCGTAGGAAATATCATCTGCAATCTCCAACTCCGGAGGGTTTAACACATGGCTCTGGTCAGAATGGTACCTCCTCAGCATCGAGACATGGAATACATTGTGAAGTCTAGAAAACTCCTCTGGTAACTGAAGCCGGTAAGTAAGCGGTCTAACCTTCTCAATGATCTCGTACGGTCCCATATATCTCGGACTCAGCTTCCCCTTCTACCCAAATCGGATCACAACCCTCCAAGGCGACACTCTCAAAAAAACTTTGTCTCCGACTTCATAAGTCACCTCTCTGTGGTGCCGGTCAAATTAACACTTTTGTCGATCCTGGGTGCCGATCCTAGGTGGCCTACATACACTTTTTCACCACATTCACCTTCTCGAGCGTCTACTGCGCCAACTCCGAACCCTCTATCTGTCGTAAGCCCTCAACATCCCAATATGCTGGACTTCGACATCTACGCCCATATAACGCCTCGTAAGGCGCCATCCCAATACTCGAGGTGTAGCTGTTGTTGTAGGCAAATTCTACCAGCGGTAAGTGATCATCCCAACTACCCCTGAACTCTAGTACACACGCTCTCAACATATCCTCCACGGTCTGGATAGTCTATTCAGATTGACCATCAGTCTGTTCAGACTGACCATCAGTCTGAGGGTGGAATGCGGTACTAAACCGTAGTCTAGTACCCATAGCATCCTGTAAGCTCCTCTAGAAACATGAAGTGAACCTCGGATCTCTATCTGAAACAATCGACACATGCACACCATGCAATCTCACAATCTCCACAACATACAAGCTTGCCAACTTGTCCAAGGTGTCATCCTGTCGAATCGCAAAGAAGAGTACAAATTTCTTCTATCTGTCCACTATAACCTACATGGCATCATATCTCCTGAATGTCTTTGACAATGCCATAATAAAACCCATCATCACTTTCTCCCATTTCCACTCGGGAATCTCTAAAGGCTTCAATTTTCCTGCTGGAGCTTGATGTTCTGCCTTGATTTGCTGGCAAGATAGACATCGAGCTACAAAGTCAACAATCTTCCTCTTCATATTCACCAACCAAAACATCTCTCGCATGTCTTTATACATTTTAGTGCTGACCGGATGCACTTAAAGTGGTGAAGAATGTGCCTATCATCAAAACCCCTTTGACCTCTGCTAGGTCATGAACACACAATCGCTCCTTATAATACAACAATCTCTCCTCATCTAACCTATGTGGAGTGGTCGACTTCCCCTTTTCCACTTTCCTCTTTATTCTCATCAAGTGTTCATCACCCTTCTATCGTTCTACTATCAAATCTCGCATCTGGGGTCGAACCTAGATGTTCGCTAACATTTTCCCTGAACCATATCAAGTTGTACTCTCAGCGCCCTCAATGCAAATAATGATGCTGCCTTATATGCCACTGAATCCTCATCCTCTCTACCCTTTCGGCTCAACGCATCTGCAACAACATTAGCTTTACCCGAATGATAATCGATGATACAATCATAGTCCTTGAGGAGCTCAATCCATCTCCTCTGTCTCAGATTCAACTCCCGCCGCGTAGTGATATAGTTCAGACTCTTATGGTTAGTCAGAATCTGGAATGTCTCACCATACAAGTATTGTCTTCACACCTTTAAAACGTGAATGATAGCCGCCAACTCCAAATCATGGGTCGGGTAATTGAACTCACGTTGTCTCAACTGTCTCGAAGTGTAAGAAATTACCCTCCCATTCTCCAACAATATTCCTCCCAATCCCGCTTTAGATGCGTCCGTATAAACCACAAATCCTCCACCATCGGTCAGTAATACTAGTACTAGAACCTCCACCAACCTCCGCTTTAACTCCTGAAAACTCTCCTCACATCGCTCGTTCGTAATGAACATAGTGTTTTTCTTTAGAAGATTAGTCATCGACCTTGCTATCTTAGAGAAATCAGCTATAAATCGCCAGTAATAACCTGTCAATCCCAAGAAACTGCATACCTCCTTCACATTCCTAGGAGCCCCCCACTCTTGAATCGCCTTTATCTTACTGGGATCTGGCATTATGCCCTCTGCCGATATAACATGGCCTAGGAAAATCACCTCCCTCATCCTCAACTCACATTTCTCGAACTTAGCATATAACTGTTTTTCCCTAAGTATCACCAACACCTACCTCAAATGTGCCTCGTGCTCAAATCGATCCTTGGAATAAACCAACACATCATCATGAACACAACCACAAGGCTATCCAAGACCGGCTAAAGATCTTATTCATTAGGGCCATTAAGGCTGTCGGCGCGTTAGTTAGTCCGAACGACATCACAGTGAACTTGAAGTGGCCGTAACAAGTCCTGAACGCGGTCTTAGGTATGGAGCTCTCCTCCACTCGTAGCTGCCAATACCCCGATCTCAAGTCTATCTTAAAAAATATCATGGATCCCCTCAACTGATCGATCAGATTATCAATCCTCTGCAATGGATACCTATACTTCATCGTCAATTTATTCAGCTGTTGGTAATCTATACACAGCCGCATGCTCCCATCTTTCTTCCTAACAAACAGTACTGGTGCGCCCCAGGGTGACACATTCGATCGGATAAAACCCTTTTCTAAAAGCTCTTCTAACTGCTTCTTTAATTCTTGCAACTCTACTGCTGCCATGCGATACAGAGCTATCAAGACTGGTGCTGCCCCCGACACCTTCTCAATCTCAAAATCGACCTCTATCTGCGGTGGTAGACCCAACAACTCATCGGGGAATACCTCTGGGTACTCCCTTACTATCTGCACATCGCCAACTTATAGCTTTTTATGCTCTAGATCTGTTACACAGGCCAGATAGACCTCACATCCGTCTCTGATCAACCTTGCAGCCATCGTTGTAGAAACCAAACAAGAGGGTATATCCGCTCACCGACTAGTAAAACCCTCTTCTCGCCATCAACCTCAACCACTACCTCCTTCGCGTAACAATCCACTACTGATTTGTTTCTAGACAACTAGTCCATGCCCAAAATCACCCCAAAGCCGACCATTCTCAATACAATCAAGTCTGCTACATAATTCAGTTCACCAATTCTCAGCTCACAGTTTCTCAACATTTTGTCTACCATGATGATACATCCACCTCGCATAGATACGACTACAGCGTAACCCAGAGACTCTACACTACTCCCCAACTGCTCTACCACGAACTCTCCCACAAAAGAACAAGTCGACACAGGGTCAATCAAAACTAATGTATCATGTGCAAATATAGAAATTGTACTGGTGATCACATCAGGATTGGTTGTTGCCTCGTCACGTGTCATAGCATACACACGTGCCTAAGATGCAGTTACAGTCTAAGAAACTCCTCTACCCCTCGGTGTGATACTCGTAGTCCTGCCACCTCTACCTCTGACTCCACTGGTAGTAGAAGCTCCCACGTTATCTGTAACACTACTCTGTCCTAATACTGGTCTACCCTCATCTCTGGCCTTTGCATGGCAGTATCTGATCTGATGCCCGCTTTGTTGCAGTAATAGCAGAGCTGACAAATGCTTCCCCCAGCATGTCCTCCAACACTCTACAGTCTATGTGCAGGAGGTCTAAAGGTGTGGCTCCCTCTGTTCCAAGATCCACCTCTCTATCGGTTACCCCCTCCAGTAGCACTCCTAGAATGCCTGAAATTTGTCCGCTGCTGCCCTTCAGTAATGGTATAACTACCAGACTTCTTCTGTTGCTTGCTCTCCACACGGCCCTCCTCGGCCAATAACACTTTAGCTCTGAGTGTTGTCTCTAGTATCATATGGTAGGTAGGGGCTTTCATGGAAACACAGGTGCGGATTTTAAAATACAACCCCCTCTCAAACCTGTCCCTCCTCTGGACATCAGTGGCCACATCCTCTAGCACATACTTGAAGAGTTGAGTGAACTGCGCCTCACACTAAGCGACAGTCTTATCCTTCAACTTCAGCTCTAAGAACTCTATCTTTTTCTTGTTATGATAGTGCTTTGGGGTGTACTTCTCAGCAAACTCTCTCTGGAAATTTGCCCAAGTGAGTGTCGGGGGGTCATTCTGGCTCCCAGGGACTGCCTCCCACTAGTACCACGCATTTTTCTTCAGTAATGATGTGGCATATCTCAGTTTTTGCTCAGGTGTGCACCTACACCGGGTAAGGATCCGCTCCATTTATCGAAGCCAATCCTCTGCCTCAGTAGGGTCAGTGGTCCCCTCAAATGATTTGGTGCCCTGCTTGCGTACCTTAGAGAAATTCCTATCAAAATCGAGGCCCTCCCTCTGTTGGCCTCCCTACGGTGCCCTCGGCTGGCCACCCTGTTGACCTCCCTGCTGTCCCCCTGCTGGCCCAACAGCAGTAGCATCGTAGCGTGATAGAACTGGGCATGGGTGGGGTCAAAAGGTATAACACCGGGTGCAAATGGTGATCCTCCGGGTGCAGCTGGTGCTCTGTGTCCTAGGATTGGTCTCTATCCCTACATGGACTCCTAGGACTCGACGGTAACCTAGTGTGATACATCCTATATAGGCTCCATCCTAAACAAATCATAATTTGAAAACTTTAGTTTCATGAAATATGATGCAATGAAAACAAGTTTTTGGCATAGTCCGCAGGAAATCTAATCCCTACTCTGATAACACTAAATGTGAACCCCATTTTTGTAAAGTTCATTTTTCATTAAATTCCAATTTTTGCACCCATTTTTTTCTTTTTAAATAACAACTCAAAACAAATCAAGGAAATATATATGTATAAACATATAGAAAGAATGGCATACATGCATCTCATTTAAACTGGCGCAAAATACAAATCATCTGAAAAATGCAAAAGCTGTGGTTTTCAGTTTAAAACAATGCAAACACCAATCCTATACCATCATGTGTATGCCTATACAAAATGCAAAAGTGTAGTGTAATCAAGACCACTAGGAGCCGACCTATCCACCAAGTATCACACGCTCGAGGTCCGCCAAAAATCAATGTCCCCGCACCGACTACTATCGCTCTGCACACATATAAATAAAAAAAAGGTGAGTATAAAGAATACTCAGTAAGTGCATCCTTATAGTTATTATGTTGTATGCGTAGGGGAACCTTCGGTCAAATACGGTTGTGCCCGCATAACACAAAGCCGCATTCGTGCCTAACAATTCCCACAACATAATCTATTAGTATTTAATACATTAAAGCCATGTCACATACCATCATTTAAGTGTTTAATAGGTTGAGGAACTCATCCTAACTCATTTGTATGTTTATATATACATTAGTACATTTTACAGGTGAAAATTAGGTTTTCTTGGCAAAATAACGTAGGTGTATACCCTAGGTGACGTACGTTATTCTTTCCCTATCCTGCAGCTATGAATAACGTATGCTAAGCCTCTATTAACATATGTTTAGTAAATTAACGTACGTTATTCCTTCAAATAATGGACATTACATGCGTCCAGAATGGTTCTGTCCAAGTTCTAAGTCTTTCCTCTTACATACACTTAACATCTATTACTTAGCATACCAAACAACCTTCAAAGCACACCTACAACTTCCCTATACATCCAAATCATCACACTTAAACTTTAAACACATGATCCTCATACTAAACCACAATTAAACAACATTCATAACCATCCACACAGGCATCCAAGATACCATTTACACAACTCATACGTATACACAAAACATACAATACCAAAACAAGCCACCACAACTCTCTTAGCAACTTAACCAAACCTAATACATGTCATTAATTGCTATCTTAACAATTAACCATTTAGCACGAAATCAACATACGCTTTAAGGATTAAAACCAAAATCATAAATCTTAACATAAGCATCAATCATCGCTTACATATTTCATACACATACATAACCATCATCTTACTTGCATCCAATCACAACACACTAATCCAAGGGAATAAATCATGAATGCATATGAATACGAATGCCAAATCCAACATACAATGCATGCTCCGGAGTCTTCACATATCAAGAGAAAGCCCATTCTCTTTGCGCATAGTGGCCATGAGGCCCCTGTTTTAATTGTTGCCCATAAGGCCCTCATTTCATAAAAGAGAGAGTCCACTCTCTTCGCGCGTATTTAGCCACGAGCCCCCTGTTTTCATATATGGAAGAGTCCACTCCCTTCGCGCATAATTGGCCACGAGGCCCTCATCATGAACATACATAAAATGCTCATGCATATGTCAAAATGCCATGCCATTATCACATGCCTCAATGTAAGTTCCACATTCTGAGTTTCATTCACAATCTTTCCATAATATTTCCTCAAAAAAATCTCAACACAAATAACTATTTCTCTACAATATAGTCATCAATCATGCACCATCCTTTCATCATAAAAATCATAAGCACATAGCTCATAGCATTCATTATATCATATAAACATACATACAAAGCCATTCTCATTAGTAAGCATTCATCTGAACATGACACACTCACGAGTTTCTCAAGCCACAATTCATTTTAATTCACATCAAGGAAGCATTGACCATACAAAAATCAATCAAACATAAGTAAAACACAACAAGTAAGTGGTAAAAGCACTTACCTCAGGCTCCAAGATTCAATCCCTCGCCCGATTCCTGAGTCGGGTTCCGAATGCCATTACCTACACACATATAATCACATTTCTTATCATTGAATACATAGTGTACCTTATTTAAACCTCCCATACTAATTTTTCCCCAAAGTACCAAAACTTTCCTAAAACCCTAATCTCTTAAATCTCACTAAATCGTATGTTTTAGGGTTAAATGCTTATAGAATCATGAACTACATCAAAAACCCTACCAAATGTACCTATTTTCCATCACATTTTAGATCAGGATTGAGGATTTACCTTGTTTCCCGTCATTTGAAAACCTAGAGGGAGGAAGACTCGATTTGAGGTCATAAAACAAAGATAAACCAAGAATCAACTTTGCACAATCACAAACATTCAATGCACAATGCATTAAAACATATCACAATGACTAAAAAAATTCTATATGTCATCAAACAAGATCAATGCACACTATAAACAACATTTTATCATTCATAAAATATCTTCCCTAGAATGATTTTTAACATTTTTAATCATACAACATTTTATCATTCATAAAATATCTTCCCTAGAATGATTTTTAACATTTTTAATCATACAAAAACACAAATAGTTGATTCAAACATGTTATGATCACTTCTAGACATATCTAGGCAATCGACTAGGCGTTTAGGTCATAAAACAAATTCATCAACACATTAATTATAATCATACCTAAACAATACACTTAATCACTTTCCAAGTCATCAATTAATCATGTTAATACAATTCAATCAACCTAAACACGTTTTTATATGTAATTATAAAATATTAGCGCATAAAAACAATCAAACATGAAAAACTAGTTGATTTTTATGTCATTATGGTTTTGACAATGAAAGAAAAATCAAACCATATATTAAATCATTCAAAAATATCTTAGATTAGTTATGAAAAATGATTAGCAAAAAAAATCATTCACATGTTCAACCAATTTAAACTATCATATAACAAGGCAAGATTATGCAAAGTAAGGCACATATGATCACCATGTGGTTCGTCCATGTAGGATTTTTAATACTATCCATTAAAGCAGTCTAAAACCACCCTAAATAGTTTATAAACATGATTTAAAACTCATTTAATCATCATATATCCAAGACACATTGAAATAGCCCATACTATACATACACATAAATTTCAGGATGCTATTTACAATTTATAGCTTATTTTAATCAAATGTCATGTTAACTAGCAAAAATCATAAAAAAAAAACACACCAAGATCTAAACATGCACAACTTTGCAAAATCGTTAACTAGTTTAAGGATTTAAATTCAAAAGTTGACTCCTTTCGGCTTCGAACTGATTTCTACAAGTAACTAATATATAGAAAAAAATTTATACAACCTACAAGCAGCCAAAATTGTGCCACCATGAGGCTATAATTACAATACCCTCTTCTATGATTACACACATAGAACTAGTCCTTGCAAAAAGATTGTGTGCTAGCTCATTTTCTTTGGTATACAACTAAAATAAGTGTGAGTACGAAAACAAAATAATTTCTTACCTTGGGAAGCAATAGGGTACGCCAAGAAGTGAGAAAAATAAAAAAAATGGGTCTTTTTATAAAGTCATATGGCTAAGAGAAAATAAAGGAGGGGAGAGTGAGAAACCGTAGCTTATGATTATCCCACCTCACTTCCTTCTTAGCTAATTATCCTAATCAGATTAGGTCTTAAATTTTGAATTCCAATCTAATTTTTATTAGCCTAAGATTGTAGTGGATAATTAGGTTTATATCTCTTACATTAATCCACATTTTAAGACAACTTAATTTCCTACAATGTGATCAACTTAATAGCCTTATATATTTATCCTTATATTGACCTAAATATACATCCAAAATTAGGAATACCAAAATTACCCTTTACAGACATAGTTTTTGTGTGTGATCTTATAGGTCCATTTAATGTTGGAAATAGGAATTATTGATTTCTAAAGGTCATAAACACACTCTAGAAACATGATATGACATTCTAAATTAAATGAAGATGGGGTGACATCCATTTGACTTAGTACAATCTTATATTATTTTTTACCTTAAATGTCAAAATTACATAAGGCATGGAACAATTATCCTTGTTAATTTAATTCCTTTTCTTGATATTTCAGCGACTGAACAATTTTAAATAATTAATTAAACTCATTATTTCACCTGAGTGTGACCACACGCTTTTTAGTTCACTGATCAAATGGTCGGTGACATTTTCTCTCTCTTAGAGAGTGGATAATCCCTTTGCTTCCCTCATGCTCTTTAACATGAACTAATACATACCAAGTCATACCCATACTTGTCTCCCTATTATGAGTAAGTTAGACGTATGTTAAAATATACAAAAATCCATTTAAGGTTTAATAGAGATTTTTGATCTAAGAACTCTGATGTAAGACATGCATATGAGAGCCACTTATGACTATAAACCATGTAGTGTTCTCATTATCAGATCAAATTCAAATACCGTGTCCTATACATGCATACATGAGTTCTAACTATCATCTCATGTCCTTGTGTTTTGTAGGACCAAATCAACTAAATCAGAACGGGAATACTAGTCTTAATTCACCTAATATTCCTATAGTAGTGATCAACTAGAGATATTTAGAATGAAGTCTTTTGCTTTAAGATCTTAGGAACCTATGCCTCACATATTCCATCTTAAACATTGAGAAACTCAATCATGAAATTCTATCATTCTTTATGCATAGAGATAGCAGAAAGATAAAATTAAATGTCTTAAATTTGAATGTAGTCTATAAACATTGTTTGGGACTAGGGCTTTTACTAACAATAAATATACTGCAAAATTAGAACATTATGGTTATAGAAATTGACATACGATTTGGGCCAGCAACATGACAATAAGTAAACATTTACTTGGTTTTATAACTTTGTCTTTTAGGTTCTCAATAAGAGTTAAGGATTCAGAGCCAAGTCTTTGAAGAAAAGGCATCAAGGACGTGTGTGAGAGTATAGGAGAGTCACTCAAGAGTAGTCCATCAACATCAACACGATATTCATTTGAATTCTATAAGAAAATAGATAAATTTTTTTTATCCAATTCTTCAATAGCTATAGTTTAAAGATTCTGTTCAAAAGTTAATCTAAAAATTTTTTAAATTTTTCACCTTAGAGGTTAGCCTTATGAATGACCAATTCCTAACAATTTATGATATGAACAATCATATAGTACAAATTGGATTTATAAGTCTATGCATATGGTTGTACTAAATTGGTATGAAGTAGTATAATGTAATTAAGTATAATGGATTTTTTTGAAAAATTGGTGGTTGTCATTATATAAAATAGTTTAAAAATTTGATCGCAAAGACAAAAGATGAGAAATCTTAATATCAATAACAAACCATAGTGAATATATGTGAATTTACATATGTGAATTTCTTGGTTACAGGAATTAATTTAGAAGGTTACGAGAGGCATATTGGTAAACCAATGACATCAAAGTAGAAAATAAAAAATGAATAGTGAATAAGAGTTAAGGTAAGTGACCAAAAGATAAGGATAAATTAGGAATAGAAAGGAATATAAAAATTAAAGGAAATATGTAAATCATATGGTAATTACACATAATAGTATTATTGAATACTTAAGATCAAAGATTACATAAAAAAATGAAAGAGAGGAACATCAAGAGTAAAAGAGATATATAGCAAATGAATTCAAAGTATAGAATAAATATTGAAGTTGAAAGTTCAATAAAAAAATGGTAAAGACAAATGGATATAATTTTAATATAAATTTTAAGATTTGAACTTAATAATAGATGTATACTCACTAAAATAGCGACTCAATAAATTGCTAGTTTTAGGTAAAATTTATGTTGAGGAGTATGACCAATTGAAGATTTGAAGATCATCTCTCTCCTCACTTGTTCACATTTGTATTATTGTTTTATGAATTCTATGTTTGATTCTTGCATTTTTTTATGTTTAATGTTTTCGCATACCTTGTATCATTATCATATTGTTTATAGATCAAATTATGTTATATGGGTGTGTTGTGTTGTTTAAGTGATTTTAAACAACATTATTAGTAACATTGTTGTGTCAAATAATCATGTTGCATATAAAGGATAAAATAGTAAGTATGTCCCTTGACGCATGTGGCATGTAAAGTAACATGAGGGTTGTGTTTAGGATGAGTCTAGCATAAAAAGCAATAAATGGTTTATTTCTTTAAGATTTAATATAATAAAATGAATATATATACTAGTAATAAAAAAACAAATATCAACTGATGGTAATGGAAATTGAATGAAAGAAAATTTTCAAATATAGTGGATTTAATAGCATGTTGAAATAGCATAATAAGAGAAATATATAAAATTAAAAGAATCAATAATGGCATATAGATAATAGTGTAATGGGATGCTTTAATTAGACACTCATAAACCTTTTTTACGCCCTAGGAAAACCTTCTCACAATTTCCAAATCAAATTTCCAACCCTAGAAAAAATCCCACATTGATTCTTCCTAATCAAAACTTAAAACCAACATCACAAGGAGCATTTTTTGACTATTATGGAGTTTGCCTAAGGTAAGAGTTCTAACCCATTTGTTTTATGAATAAATGAAGAAATGTTTAGGGTTATTTGATTTTATAATGTGTAATACTAAACTTAGTACCTTGGATGATTGTAGAGTTGATGAGATACAATTAGAATAGAGTTTAGGGTTAGCGAATGATAATGGCTTGTCAATTGTGTGATTGTGAATGAAAGGGAATAAATTTTTGGATAATAAAAATAGAGGAAGTGTGTAAAATTCATTCTTGAGTGATCCTTTTTAACATCATGGTGGAATATGTGAATATTGATGTCTTATGAAGTGTTAAAATCGGGGAAAGATAAATATTATAAATAAAATGAGATATGAATTGATGTTATGAATGCATTGCATAAACATACCTACATTTTTTGCATTTTTTTGCATCTACATGGTACTGGAGGGTACATAGGTATGCAGAGGTGTCAATGATTGCATTAAAAATGAAAATTGAAAAAAAATGATCAGTGAACAATGTTCCATGCTCACTAAATGGATTTTCTATGTTTAGAGGTTCCAGCAGGAACGATAGGTTTTGGTGCCAACGGGTGCAATAGTAAATTACATACAATTTTGAAGTGAGTGAACTCCTCTCCATATAAAAATATGTTGATATAGTACCAACGTTACAATTGAGCTATATTTCATATCATTGGCATATTGTTCGTGAGAGAAATTATAAAAGAACATGAAATGTAATGGTTGATATGAATGTTCATGAGTTGGAAAGCTTGTGCTTTAAAAGATTGGTGTTTCCATGAATTGGGCATTGAGTTATTATTGATCTTGTGTTAGGATTTTGTTTATGATTTTGGTGTGTTGATCATGGGGTAAGAATATGTTATGAAGTTTGTGAGTTATTATTGTGGAAATGGTGATTAATGATGAAGTGCCTTTAATATGAGTATAGCTTAGGCTGGACACATTTTAATGATGTCTAGTTGTTGAAATTATTGCCTAAAATATGTATAAGCTATGTGGAAAGGATTTATGACTTGTATTTTTATGAAAACTTGTAATTTGATCTGATTTTGGGGTGTACACGGTTTGTGTAAACCATGTACTAGTTCGTATGTATGAATCTCACTTGAAAGTTATTTGTTTTAATTCCAGAGAGACCATATGGTCTCGTACATGGTTTCCATAAACCATGTGCCAGACTATGTAACATGAACTAATTTTAGAATTGTTATACGGGCTCAGACATTGTCTGTGTAAATCGTGTTGCATGTCGTGTAAGTGGACTATTTGGCTTAAATGATTTTTTTATAGGGCAAAACCTTAAGATAATATCTATAACTTAGTATAGACTTATTAAGAAGTTAAAGGAGGGTATAATTAGATATGTAATTAGGTCAGGTACCCACAGAAATTATTAAACCTGAACCTGAACCTGCTTAACATATTAACTACCTGAACCTATCCTAAACCTGCTAAGACAATACCCATACCTGTCTCATACCCTAAGTCAATTTACAGGATTACCATTTTTAAAATACCATTTTTTATATACCATCTGAGGAAACAAATGCCAATAATGTCATCTATAATGATTTTCTTTCCTATATTACCACATTATATATAGATCAAATATGACAAGATTTTCTACAAAATCATTCCAATTCAAAACACAAACCAAATTCAAAAACATACAAACCTCTAGCAAAACCTCCATTCTCAAATCAAATTAATTAAGAAACAACATTCATCATCAAAATCATATTTAATTTTTTTATAATATTTTTATATTTTTCTATAAGTTATCTCATTGAGGTCAACTTATTGTCAATTTGTAGATTTATTTCAACTAATGCATATTTAATTTTTTCATAATATTTTTCACAAAAGATATAAAAAACACAAAAATTGTTTTCTCTGCATCTCTATTTATATTTTTCTTAAAATTTGTCAATTTGTAGTCAACTTTTCCTTAAACTTAACATAATGATAATAAATTGACAATTAATTTTTAAATCATAACTCTTCAAATAGTTGACAAATAGACAACTAGTTAAAAATAAATCTATTACATTTTTCTTTAACTTTAACTATAATCTAATATATAAATTTAAAAATTTAAAATTTGACAATTGATTAATTATTTATTATTTGAGTGATCTTATAGTCAACTTGATTAACCTGTTCAACCTAAAGATAAAATCAAAATAACAAAATATACGAAAAGTGTTGAACCTCACAATTAAGCTGCTTATAATATTCATTGATTCTATGCTTGCAAATTCATAATTGAAATCAAACATTCATAAATCATGATCGCAAAAATCAAAACAATAATGAGAGATTAACAACTAACTTCATTGATTTTATAAAAAAAAAACAATAAGATCAAAATTCTAACATTGAAAAGGTCCACCAAAAACCTAAAAAAAAAGATTGCAGTTCTTTTCGCTCAAGTTGAACAGAAGTTTGAACCATATACTTTCCAGAAGAGTTGGCGCATCTCTTTTTGCCAAAACTGACAACTGCAACAAAAGAAGAAAAATGATTAAGTACAATGCAAAAAAATTACAAATAACACATAAAAGAATTATTATCTGCAAAAGTAAAACCAATATACCCATAGATCTAATAAACTCCATATTCATCTCTTTAGGCTTGAATAACATATCGGTAAATCGATTTATGTAAAACATGATGTCATGCTCCTCGTCGGCTAAAAGAGTCGTGAACGCCATCGCAATTCTCCAATAGCCTTGAGGAATCCAGGAGCTTCAGCAAGGGAGACGATGGGGACAATGTCGATGAGCATATTGTCAAAGGTGATGGTCAGAAAGGAGTGAGTGTTGTTCGTTGCGAAGAGAGAGTGAGTTAGATAAGAGATAACTGAATTTTAAGAAGAGGAAGTGTGATTTTATTTTAAAGAAAGAGCATTGTAGATTTTGTAGGACTAAGATTAGCTCTAGAAGGGGGGTTGAATAGAGCTAATAAGGTTTTAGAATTTTTCACAAAAATAAGAATAAAATGACACACGATATAGAGTGGTTCGGATCAAACACCTACTCCACTACCTAAGTTCCTCACTTAGGATTTTGGCAAACACTTCCTATTACCTCATAGGACTTTTCTTACACACTTGACTTTCTGCTCAAGCTACCTTACACTGCTTAACTTGATTTTCGGCTCAAGTTCTACCACTTAGTTTAAGAGAAATTCTTTTCACACAAATACAACAGTAGACTTCTATAAGTTGCACTCTAATGTATGAGCTTTCTTTGCAGTGAAGTGTTATTGACCGGGTTCTAGCAAGCGCACTAGATCGGTGTGGTTTTACCACGGAAGTATGCCTCCCAGGATCGAATCTCTCAGGGAACGGTGTATTTAATTTGATTCGGTGCTTAAATTAAAAGGACAATAAAACATTGAAGGTAACAGATTGTTGTTGAATTGTGATGTCACAGATAATTGAAAAATGAAATTAAGATGTAAAACCAATGGAAATAAGTGTTGGGATTTCCTAGACTTCAATAGTTCTATGCTTAGTTTCTCGTTTTGTGTGAAGCTAATGAAGGTGTTCTCGCACTATAGTTGATTAAGAGTCCCTTTCGAGATGCTCAGAATTCCGTCCTTGACTCAACTAATGTTCTACTTTCGTGATACATTAAATGAAGCAAGGCCATTGTTCACATAGGTATATCATTGAACACATTAGTACCAAATGGTATATTTCTATCCAAATGAACACTAAAATTATTTGATTAGCCTTCCTATCCCTCGGCTTTCGCAATTCTGGGATAAAATTACTAAAATTTAATGATAAGATATAATTGTGACTGATTGTTCTAAACTAGCATTTGATTAATTCAAGAACAAACATATAATCCTAGCCCGTCACGACTATGGATTAATTGCATGCTTCTTAATTAATGACATTGCTCTTTCTATCATAACAATAGGTACATTCAAGTAAATCAATCACAACATATCCAAACTATCATTCATTCATATGTTCAATCAAATAATTAACAATCATAAACATATGTCATTTAATTCAATGCTTCAAACACCATTCAAGAAAACCAACATAGAACTACCTACATCCTAGGAAAATCCCAACTAGAGTTTAGCCACACATGGCTAGAAGGAAATACAAACCAAAAGAAGGGAAAATGACCATGGATCTCCAAGAAAACCTTCATCCAAAGCTCCTTCCTCTTGCTCTTTCTTCAAAATCCCAGTCGATCCCCCTAGACTTCTTTCCTCTTTTCCTTTTAAAACTATGGATTGTGGAACGTTTTGGTGGAAAGTGAGGGGCTATGTCAGATTATTCCCTGTGCCTCCACTTAATTGTGTTCTTGTCTCCTTAAAATCTTCTTTTTGCCCCCACTTAATCCATTATTTTAAGAATATTTTGAACATACATTGCTAAGTTTGGATCATGCCTCGATCGAGGCTAACTTGACCTCGATCGAGGTATGTCTCCTGTTCTGGCCAAATGTTGATTCGGATCTAGTCTCGATCGAGACAACCATTCTGTCCGCAAGTTCTTTTATTTTTTGCCGAGTCTCGATCGAGATTCTGGTGAACCTCGATCGAGATCCTCCTTCTGCCCTAGCCAATTTGATTGTTTCGGCCAAGTCTCGATCGAAACTTGATGAGTCTCGATCGAGACTAGTCTTCTATCCAAGCCTATGCCATCATTTCTACTTACCTCGATCAAGATATGATCAATCTCGATCGAGACTTGCTTTCTATCAAGAAATGGCTGTCAATTTCTTGCCAAATCAAGTCCTTCATGCTCATTTCATGACCTCCAAAATGAACAAACTCGATGTGCCTTCGTTTTCCATCAAAAGCCTAGTGAAATCGTCATGTTCTTCAATCAAACCCTAGATAAACCAAAACAAGCATAAGCTTATAAAATCCATTGATTTATCTACTAAAATGACATGAAAATTAACTAAAATCAAATGGAATAAATGTGTATATTTGGCCCTATCAATAGGACCATTTATACACATTCATTCCATTATTGTATGATGATTTGTGTTATATTTTGATAGATAAATCTCATGAATATCAAAGCTTTTGATTTGATATGGTTTTATCTAGGTGTGCTCTAGAATACAAAAATTTTGCTATGATTTAGATGGAAATGAAGGAGTATTGAATGAGAGAATTTCAGAGTATGAATTCAAGAGACCTTCAGCTTGGTTTGGGGAATAATCCAATGGCCAAAATGGACCTCAAGATTATAGCATTGCAAGCGACGAAATGGAGATGCGTTTAAAGGTGAATTAGTGCTTACGAAGAATCAGTTTGGAATAGATGTTTACAAAGGCTCTTGGGAAGGTAGATCAATTTATAGATGCCCAAACCACCACCAAACAATGCTTTGAGAACTTTATGCAAGCTCAAACCTCCATCAATAAGTCTACAGTGGATACTTTGCATGGTTTAGAGCATCAAGTGGGACAATTGGCGAAGCAAGTGGCAGAGAGAGAGAGAAAGGCAAACTCCCGAGTTCATCCACTCAAAATCCAAAGGGTAGTATTTTTGCTACTGAAAACCAAAGAAATATCTAAATTTTGATGTGGATGTAAGGTAAAAATAAGATAAGAGAGAAATCACTAAATTTTTAGCCCCGCGTGGACTCCAATTTGGCATCCACATAGAAGATAAATGTGGCAAGAAATTTTCCCTTATCACTTTTCATGAGGTCGAGGTTTTTAGTGTTTATATGGACTTTAAATTTTGAGACCTAGATGCTAAATTTTTAGCATCCACGTCAACTCCAAAATTTAGTGTCCACGTTGATGCCAAATCACCCCTCCAAAATTTCCTACCACACCGTTCATCATTCTGCCAACTTAGCGACCACGTGGACACTAAATTTAGAGTCCATGTGGACGATAAAAATTTAGCATCCACGTATACTCTAAATGCATGCTTTTACCATCCAAAATAATATGGACTTTAAATTTTAGACGCTAAATGTGCAGAATCTTGTAATGTTGTAAATATAATTTGCCTCAATGTGATGCATGTATGCATCGTAATGCAATGTATTTCTTCTTGTTAATAGTATTTTCAATTTAGTCCTTTTTGTCTTGTTTTCTTTAGAAAATGGTAAAAACTTACTTCTCATTACTTTCACAGTTTTGACATATTTTTTCCTGTCAAGTATACATCATAAATTTAACACCATATCAGTTTTCCTCACTTCTTCCCACATATTTGTAAAAATTCTCCCGAGTTAAGAGATTTCATTTTTTTTTCATACTAACATATGTCACCATAAAGATGTTATCCCCTAAAATTTTATAGGAAAATAGGATTTAAACATAATGGCTCTAAATATGTTTACAAATGTCTGTTTTCTTTTGATAATTCTACTTTGTTAAGGTTTGTAGACACTACCTTTGATGAATAATACCTAAAGTAGCAAATAACAATATAGTTCCATTATCACTATATTTAAGTTTAAATTTATAATGAATCTAATTTTGAATTAAGTTGATAAAGGTTTTTAGAGTATAAAAAATTCTAGTTTTGTCTTTTAGAAAATAGGTCTAGAGGCTTTAGTTTCAATCATCCACAATTGTCAGGATACATTTTACTTCTATCATAGTAGGTGCTTTATATCGACCCTATAAATCTATATGCATAACTTCTAAAGGAGCACTAGAGATAGATTTACCAATAGGAAACATACCTCTAGATTGTTTAGCCTTTGCACAATTATCACAAGATTTAAAATCAAAATCTTGAAATTGAGGACTAATATGTTTCATTACATGTTTAGATGGATGACCATACCTTTTATTCCAAATAAGTTGGTTAACAATACACTATGTTTATTCCCCCTAGAATGTCAGTGCTTTCAATACATTCATCATCAAACACTATATTGACTAATTAGGCTTTTTAAGTATACAAGGATAAACCCATAGAAACATTTCCTTCTCCCACAATTTTTTTAGTTCGTAAGTCATGTAGATGACAAGTGTGAGGTAATAAGGTTATTTTTATGTTATTTTGAGTGGACAATTTATGAGTAGAGATTAAATGACAAATGAAATAAGGTGTGAACAAATCATCAATTAGAAAAATGTTTGGTGATATTTGTATAAACTGACTAAGGTAACTTAAAAAGAAGATTCATCAGGCAACTTGAAATATATAGGTCATTTTAGATCAAAAACATGTACTGAATAAAAGTTTTATCACAAAATATATGGCTGGTGGCACCAGTATCATAATCAACCTATTATTCAAATTTGAAAGAGGATGCAATACAAGATAAATTTTAGATGCTTTATGGGTTTATGATGCATAAAATTCACCTTTAGCTTAATTGATTTAGCATTTTCAACCATTTCTTATAGCATATAACAAGAAATTTTCCTTTTAATCATATTAACTATGTCATTATTTTCTTTATTGTTTCCTATCTCAATAGCATCAAAATGATTATCAAGCTCATCTTGCATCATATTATGAAAATATTTACTAGAGATAGGTTTTTGTTTATCATTTAGTTTATCCTTCACATTTTTTATCAATTTGTCTCAACATGTAATCTAGAATAACAATTACAATTTTGATTATTTTCTCAGAAGTATTCACAGTATCAATCTCCTTTTTCTTCTTGGTTGGAATTTTTTATGTACAAACCCTCTAGAAAAAGAGTTTAAACCATCAAATGTACTTCTAACCCTTATAAAATGTAAACTTTGCTGAGTTATATCTAGTAGAGGGTCATTATTCTGTTTCTCAACCGTCAAATTATTAATAACCTTTGGAGACATAAAACATGGGTAATAACATTAGTATTTGGTTTCCAGTGGTTTGTGTAATGGCCAAATTTGCTTTGCAATTTATTTCTTTTAATAATAGTAAAAAAGAATCACAATAATTTTTTTGCACTTTGTTTCTCAACCCTCAATTTATTTCTCAACCCTCAAATTATTAATAACCTTTGGAGACATAAACTCATTTTAAAATTTCCTTTAAATGTAAAGAGAAGTTAAGTGCCAATAGTTTCAATATATATGAAAATCCAAAACCTGTGGAAGCTAAATGTTAAATCCCCATAATATGTCCTAAATATCAATATTTACAAAACCAATTCTATTTAGAATGTATACATGAGTTGTATTAAAAAAAATAGCTCAATTGAATTGAACAATCCAGTTCTAGCTTTAGATTCCATTGTTGTCACTACACTGATTTGTAGTCAACACAGTGAACAAACAATTTTTGTGAGTTTTACAACTTAGTAAGCATATAAGACAACACACTTGCCTGATTATCTAAAGTATATTCACTCATTGTTTATGTTTAAGCACTCTTTCTTGGATGTATTATGGTTATAGAGCAATTGCTAAGGTAGCAGACAAGGTACATTATTTCTAAGACCTTATTTCCTTTCTGTGAGTGTATATTTAATCTCTCTTAGAATTTCCATAGTTAATTATTGAATATATATAGTTTTAGGGGTTACACATTTAGGAACACGGTCGTGCCTCATACCTATTTGTACTCAAATAAAGTACACAGTCATGTTAAATTTCAACACGCCTCTTTTGATTTCCTTTTTCATTTTAGACTAACTTAGACTACCAATGTTATTAGCACACTACAGCGTAATCTATGACCAATATAGAAATTATAAAAGGCCAAGTGTCCATTGACGCACCCCCTCGTGTAGACTTGCACAACATTGCATACAATATACACAACCTGCATGTAACCAACACAACCTCCATATATTTTATAACCATATTACAGAGAGTTAGACACGACCCATGTAACCATCACATGACCTATGTCAATCTACATCTTTAACTCAATTTCATAGTTCGACCAAATTTAAAATTTACCATATCCTACAAAAATTTATTCATCAACCATCTCAATCCACTGAAAACATATTCGATATAGGAAGCCATAAGACATTTAACTTTAAACACACCCAACTTATTTATATTCATCCACATTCACCTAATCATAACCATGACACACCAATAACATTACTCATGTTTGCATGTAGATCTCATCTTCACTAACACATCACAATCCACATTATTCCTTGGTGTAACAATTTATCTAAAATCATGCAAAATCATACTTAAACTTTAATACCTCACTTCATTAATTATGCATTCACTCAACAATTGAAATATCGATGAAAATGTCATGACTATATCAGTATTAAAATGCATGAATGGTCATGCATTTCTATTCCATTCATTTTATTATGGGATCCTTTTATTTTCTTTTTATTGTGCCCCATTTGAGGACCTCATTCATTTGGAAAATCCATACTGTTGAGCACTTGACTCCAGTACCATTTTCTCATTATTCTTTAATCTTTTGGTGTCCACAATGGAGGGCAAAATTTCGAGGGAAAACATAAGATTTCTTAAGGGGGCTACTTGGGAGATTGAAATGGAGATGTGTCACCATTACCCTCATTTATTTCCTGATCCAGGTATGATTTTAAATTTTGAGGGCGAAATTTCTCAAGGGGATAGATCTGTAAAGCCCTAAAATTTTGGAAAAATAAGAATGTTTTAATTAAATATATAAAAAACAAGATGTATATATTTTTCATGATTTTAATTAATTAATAGGTTGGTGGAGGAATTGGAAGTTCGTGAAAAATAAGAACTTTAAAGGTGTTAGACCATTGGGAGAGAGAAAATCGGAAGAGGGGTAAACCATTAATGTCGAGGAAAAAATCGTCGTAAAAACCAACTTATCTATATATATATCTCTAGCCTATCTCTCTTCATTCACACTCTCTCTCTCTCGTTTCTCTCTCAAGAAAAACTCTCAAAAGCTCGAAAACCCTAACCAACCTTGAATCTCATCGAATCTTGGTGTTTGGGAGTTGTAGATTCGATCTAAGTTCATGATTTGGTAAGTTTTCTCATCGTAATTTCCTTAAATCCCGTTTTTCTAACGTGCCTAACTTTCCGACGTGATATTTCATTCATTCGGGCTCCGATTTGAGTGAAATATGGCTTGTTGGAAAGCTTAAGATATGTATTAACCATGATTGGTCATTTATGATGTTACTTCACGGTTTAGATACCTTAAATCAGTGTTTTAAACGGGTTAGGTCAAAGTGACGGGTTTGGGTTTTCTAACCCTAAGTTTGGTTCGAAGTATTGTTGTTAGGGTTAGCTTCTTCGGGCTCTAGAGAGGTGAA
>CANYCX010499237.1:0-11114 GCA_948193385.1 Breynia disticha f. nivosa
TTTATTTTAAAGTTATTTTAAGTTTTAAATCCCTATATTTATAATTATACATATAGTTTCCTTTTGATAATTGAAAGTTGTAATGTTTTCAATTTAACATGTATAAGATGATTTCCTTTTTCATAAAAACAAAATTATACTTTCTAAACAAAGACAAAATGATTTCCAAGTTGGTTACCATTTCTTGAAGGGAAATATTTAATTATTTATAGAAATGGTAGTCAAATTTGGGGGTCACAATAACAATGGTGGTGTCCTGGTAGAATCAAATTCAAGGAAAATAATGTCAATAATCATCATAATAGTGCTGAAATTTTAAGAAGGATAATTATGATTTGTAGTCGGGTGCAGACTCAATGGTGAGTGTTGATGGTAGGGACGTATCTTATGGCAGTAATGTGATGCATGATTATGAAAGTTCAAAGGACAACAGTTTAAATATGTAGTTGGTTATTTAAAGTGTTGACCTTGATAGGGGACTGAGTATAGATTGGTTACGTAACCATTATGAGTTATATGTCTCGCGAAAATAGTGATAGGTGATTACATATTGGCTATGGCACTATTAGTGATGATTGTTTTATGAGAGGAATTTTTCTAGGAATTCGAATGAATCGCGAAACCTCAGGAGAATCACGGGATTCTCATGTGAGAGAATAAGAAGTGGTAAAACTGTAGACCTGTAAATTTCAGGGACAAAATTTCTTAAGGGGAGTGTTGTAACGCCCAGAAAAATATAACTAGAATTAGCAGAAAAATACTAAATGGTAGTGTCAAACGGAATACAGAAACCATTTTGAACGCAGACATTGAAATAGAGTTGCGTTCAATAGTGGGTGAAACAGATGATCAAACGGTTTGCATAAACCGTTTTGAAAATCATGTTTCACTAATCGAGGGATAAAAATCATAGAGTGTAAAACATTGGGAGAATGAATAAAAATATATAGAGAGCATTTCAGAGAGACCCTCACGGTCTTCCTCCATTTCACCCTCAATCCTTACCACTTTCAAAGCTTTAAACACTGAATTCCACCCTAAAAATGTAATCTTGAGTGATTCTAAAACTAATCATGTTGCATGTATGATTGGTTGAGCTTAGGGTTGGGAAATCGGTCCATTTGAGTAAAAAAGAGTGAGTGGGAGTGAATTTAGCTATTGGCGAACGATTAACATAAACGGAAAGGGATTTAATTGTTAGGGTTTTATGGAATTGGGGATTTTGGGAGTCTTGTATGGAATTGTGAAATTGAACTTGAATTTATGTTTAATATGACATTTGTGAATGAAATCATGTACTAAATGTAATTTGTGGCCTGGACCAGAGTTGTGTCATGCATCGACTTTGCAAAAATCGAGGTAAGTGCATCAAAACACACTTACCTTAGTATTTGTGCATCTGTATTGTTAAGTATGTTGACTGTAAATGTGTAGTTAATATTAAAATGATGAAGAGACTGTATGCCCTTGCTTGTGATATGTGATATGTGTGCGTGTGTTTAGGTACCTATTGAATGACAATGCTGAGATGTGTGTAAAATGTCTTGGTGTCTGTAATTGATGTTGATTGGTTTTGATTACATGACATGCATGTATTTTCTTAGATTTAGCATGAATGTGGCAATGGGTTGAGGAATGGATGTTTTATGTGCTTGAGTTGTTGAATGGTTGCTTGCGGAGAGGTATAATTGAACATGTACATTATGGACATTCCTGTGTGTGGCGTAAGCACATAGTAGAATAGAGGACACACAAATGTTGATTTAGAATATAGAAAGAAAAGCGTAGGCTGACCCTTAGTTAAACAACACTAGCAATGTGTGTCTGAGTGTAACGTCCTAGAAATTGTAGGAATTAAAATAAATGGAAAATAGCATAAAACGGGATCTAATCGGATCGATTTAGGCAATTTTAAAAAAAAGCAGGTAGCACAGTCTGATAGCACGCCCCCTTGGTCATGTGTGCAGAAGAGCGTGACCTCATTCTGGAATGTTGACATGTCTCGTGTCGAATTAAATTCAGAATAAGATCGTGCACGACCAACTGATAACTCATGATGAGATGTACGACACAACCTGATGGCATGACCCATGCTCGAGGTCATATTAGGAAATATTGAGCAGTTCTGTTCTAAATTGAATTCATTTCAATATGAGCAAAACACTAAAAACAAGCTAGCACATGAATCAAAAAAACCCTACAATAGTAATAAGGTAATTTCCAGCATGAAGAAACGTGAGTTCTTGTAAGAAAAACAATCCTAAGTCATTAGAGGTATGCTTTTTACTTGGTTTAGATTATATATGAGAGTTGGCAGTTGTTGAATTGATGCTCTGATGGTTAGGGTTTAGGTTTAATTGCTGAAAACATGTTAGTAAGTGAATTAAAAGTGTTATTTGAGTTAGAATGCTTTAGACCATTTCAATGAAGCTAAGCATGAACTTAGAGGCTTGAATTCATGAGGAAATGTTACCATGATTTGTGAAATTCTAACTAGGGGGTAGTTTTGATCAGTTTAGCATTGAATTCAATGAATGATTAAGTTCTTAACAGCTTCCATATACTTGTTTTTGTCTGGGAGGATCTAGACACGAATTGGATCAAAGTTAGCGCTCGACACCAATTTTGCACTTTTTTCGAGGTATGTATTCTTACGCTTATGTTTTACATTTGTCTGCATATATCGTATTTATTTACGATGTTAAGATGATTGATTGTATTAAGAAATGTGCAAATTGGACTTATGAATAAAAAATGCAAAACAAGCTAAGTGAGTTGTTCTTAGGATCATAAAAGCAATGCTTTGTGCAAAGATCTTATGATCTTATAATTTACTATGTGATTCCTATATGGAATAGCCTATGTGGATATCTGTGTGGCTACTTTCTATGTGAATCGTTTCTATGCCTTGATGATTCATTGTTGTGGGCTAGTAAATGTTAATCCTTAGACAAGGCATAAAGGATAAACACTGTGTGTGTATATTGAGCTGTGTGAGTATGTTATGTGCATATATATGATCTTGTGTGGACTATTATGTATTGTATGAATGCCATCTATGCATTCATGTGTTGCATATCATCTGTGTGACACGATAACTGTGTGGACTATCCTGAGCGGATTACGAACGTGCTGTGTGCTGTTCATAGACGAAATTTATACCGTCTGTACGAGCTATGTGCTCAGGCTGTGTGCCAAACTTCTCTTGTGTGGAATAGAGGTATCGTCTCCTGTGTGGAATAGAAGACGAAAACCTGAGTACATCCTGTGTGAATTGCATTAGCATAGCATAATCATTTACCTTCATTTTATGATATGATCTCTGTGTGATTTTGACTCTGTGTGAGATACCTATGTGGTATGATTCTATGATTACTATGTGCTACAAATTATGAAAAATTCTGGATGATATGTTTCCTGTGTGTGGAATGATTAGGTATGTAATTAATTTGTGTTATGTGTTTGATGTCTTACATACCATATTTGTTGTTTCTATGTAAAAAGGATAGGAAAATGTTCTAATGAATTGAGGAAACTAAGTTATAGAATGTTGGGTGATAACTTACCTGAAAAAAGGAATTGAATGGGCATTTCTAGAACTCAGCACACCTTTGTACTGACCAGCACACGCTCGTGCTGGAGCGTAATTTAAGAAGCATGTCATGTGAAGAAGAATAAATCTGGAAAATTGGATGAGCACAACATTATGCTCTAAAGTGACACGAGCTGTGTCACTTGGAAAAGGAATTTTGAGCATGCCCTGTGTTCAAATCGGTACGACATGTCGACTGGGAATTAAGCATGAGCACGACCCGTGTTTATAAGCACGCCCTGTGCTATTTACAAAATTTCCATGCACTTCAATTAAACAGAATTGGGTTACACTTACTGAGTATTTTTATATACTCACCCTTGTGTGTTTATTTATTGATGTGCAGATCGTCAGTAGTTACTTGTCGGACCGCAAAGTTGCTGCGATTAGAGTTCGACAGTTTTACGTATGAGATCTGGCTCTAGGAATCAATTTTTAATGTTTTGATTTTGTACATGTTGTACATTTGTATATACAAGCTCTTTTAGGTTTGAATGTTTTCAAATTATTTTCGCTTTCGCATGAATTAAATTTTGTATTTTGAAAAGATGGCCCGAGTTTTATATAAATAGGGTGTATATTATTTCTCTCTCCTCATCTTTAAGATTTAATTCTTATATCATTTCTTAAATTATATTATTTATTTGAGAAAATGGTTTGAAATTTTGAGTCTCACATTTAGTGGTATCAGAGCAGAGATTAAATTCTCTGCGGATTGTCCCAATGATTTTTGGTGTTTTGATATTTGAATGATTTTCATTGTTGTGTGACTTGAAAATCTAAAAAGTTTTAAAATTGATTTTGTACCAGAGATATAGAGTTAATAGACGTATCTCTAGATCACACTGTTGACTCTGGAGATTTTTTCGGAGGACAGGAGTTTGCCCAAGTACCTTCAGGGAGAAAACAGGGGGCTAGGACATTTGAGGGCACCACATATCCAACTAAGGCTTATGACTGGTTGAGACATATAGAGAGGATTCTGGCACGTATGAGGTGTGCACCAGAGTAGAAATCAAGGTATACTACTTCTCTATTGTAGAAAATAGTTTTGAACTGGTGGGAATTGGTTTTGAATTGTTAGAAAAATCCTCAAGTGTTGACGATTTTTTGAGGAGATTTGTTGATAAATACACTCCTCCACATTATCAAACAAAAAAGAAGATTGAGTTTCTGGAGTTGAAATAGAAAGAGATGAGAGTTTTTGAGTACGTGGCAGAGTTTACCATAATTTCTCAATAAGCTTTAAAGGACATCGATACAGATCAGAAGAAGAGAGACAGATTTGATCTAGGTCTCAGGTATGTCATTCACGATAGGATTGCGATGAAACCTCCTACATATGAGATGTTACTTAAGACAGCTATCCGGGTAGAGGAGTTAGAGGTTGAGGGTGATAAGTCTTAGGGAAAGCAACATAGGATCTCACGTAGCTCTAGCTCAGCCAGCAAGAAAAAATAAGAAAGATTCTAGGCCACCCAGAGAGACAGGTGGTAGTGGTAGTAGACAGTCCGGTAGAGGAGCTGCAGGTGGGAGGAGTTATTCCTCCAGGCCTCCTATTTTTAATGATTGAGGTACATGTACAACTACCAACAGAGTAATTGACGTTGTTATACATGTCGCCAGCAGTGACATTTTGCCAGAGACTGTCACAGAAACAGGAGCCGCAGAGAGGCGGTATGTCTATGTAACATTCTGGATATTTTTCGTCGTAAAATGACGAAAAATATGTGTTTAAATGCTAATACATGAAGATATACGAAAGGTTGATCGAAGGTTGACACAAAACGATCGACGAAAATCAAAAAATCAGGAGTTAGAAAAGTACACGAATTAGAGAGAAAGAACGCGGTGTAGTTGCTAGTCCGCACACTTATTCCCCACCTCGCGTTCTGACCTGTTTTCTAGAAAAAAAATAAAGATATCGATCGATCAACCGACAAAACCTACTTTTTCATTTCCTAAATAAAAACCTGTAGAACTAAGCTTCGAAGAATCATCAGAGGTTGGGAAAACCATCCAAGGAAGTGATTTTGAAGGTGAATTGAAGGATTTCTTTTGTAGTTCTTGCATCCTAAGTTGAAGGTAAGGTTTAGTTTAGGTTGATATTAACTTGATGGATGGATTTTTGTTGAATTCTTTTATTTTTTTAAGATGGATTTTGAGCTGGAAATGATGGATTATGTTGCTGAGAAGTTGAAATTGATGTAGGTATATATTAAGATGAATTTCGGTATGGTAAAGTTGGTAGAAAAGAGCATAAACCTAAGGTTTATGTTAGGTTGATAATTGGTTGACATTGAGCTGACATATGTCTATATTGAGTTGAATTATTGCTGGAATTGATGAAATTAAGTGCAAGAGATTGTATGAATGATTTAGAGAAAGAATTGAAGGATATTGAACTTAAAGAGGAGTTAATGGAAAAGTTGACATATAGTTAACTTAAGGTTGAAAATGAGATGTTTTAATGATTCTAAAGTTAGAATCAATATTTGAATTGGTTAGTAATGCATTATATATGAATGTTATCGTATAGGACGATCTTGACGATTTTGGAGGGAGATTTGCGCTGTGTTGATTGTTAGTTTTTGCTTTGCTTAGAGGTAAGTGTTCTTACGCTTACATATTGATTCGTACTTTGTTTTAGGCTATTCTATTAAGTTATAAATGCCTATAACGAATTGTTTGAATGTTAGATAAAGTTAGTGAATTTGAGAAACGATGTGTTTGATTGTGAATGTTCTGAAATGGAATTGAATGAAGTAGGAAAGGTTTGATTGATTGTTGGTTTGATTATAAGCTTAGGAAGCTTATTATGTATGTTACATATTTTGATATGTTATGTTCTTTGGAACAGTAATACGAATGGTATATGTGATTGTTTAGCAGGTTGTTAAACTTGCTTGTGTTGTTCATTCTTATGAACATTATTGATTGAATTCCGTATGCTCTGATTGTTATATTGACGTTTGGTTAATATATGTTTGATTTACATGCTCCAGAGTTATTATTTGCTATTTATTTGAGACTGAGGTTACGATATTGTGTTATTTGATTGTTGATTGAGCATGTTTAGCATACATTAGTTATGATACGAGATATGAGTGCATTGATCATTCATTGTGTTGCATTATTGTGTGACACTGAGTTATGAGATACAGGCAGGGCTTGATTATTCCGGGCGAGAGCTCGATGTCGGTCTGGGACCGAGGGAAAAATGATCTGAAAAGAAAAAGAAAAAGAAAATAAAAGAAAGACCCCGGGGCAGAGATTTGCATGTGATTGCATCGCATTCATATATATTGAGTCGCATCCATATTTTGCATTTATGATTACTGCTGATTGAGTTATGAATGCTTTATTGATGAATTGAGATTGGTTTGATATGATTGATGTGAATTGATTCAATTGTTTGATTAGGTTAGACGAGGATTGTATTCTGAGATGGGATATTGATTGTCCCTGCGCACATTTAAAATTTACAAGTCAATTATAGTGTACGAAGCTTACTGAGTATTGTAGAACATACTCACCTTTGTTTTATGTGTCTAAATGTTGTGCAGGACGTAGATAGCTGCTACTGGGCTAGAGCTGCAGTGATCAGATGTTCGGTCAGAGCTTGCGAGTGTCTGAGGTCGAGCTCCACTGTTCTATTTTTTTTTTGCGTGCTTCCAGTTTTGACTTTGTACATATTTGTCCATATCTTGTATATGATACTATTTTGAGTTTGAAAATGTTTCAAACTTCTTTTGTTGTTTCCGCTGTAAAACTATTATGTTACGACTGTTTTGGGCCAGAAAATGTTATAAAATGTTGTTGCATTTTCTCTTTCCTCGTATTTTACTCTGATTTCATTTTGATCTCTTATTATTATATAAAGATTATTGATTATCAGAAAAACATGTATTTAAAAATGAGTTTCACATTTAGTGGTATCAGTGCAGGGATTAAATTCTCTGCGGACTGCACCAAAATTGTTTTGTTTGTTATGTTTTGGAAGCTAAATGAATTTGAACTTGAATTTTTAAAAACAGATAGCCACTTGATGATGCACCACATGATCACAGTACAGCTTAGTCTAGAGAGTCAGTTGAGGGTCAGGTGTCAGCCGTATTACCTCCTGAGCAGCCTGCACAGCTTGCAGCAGCCGAACAGCTAGCACAACCTGATATACTTATACCTCCATATGATCCTGCATATGCTTCGTTCTAGGAGATGATGTAGAAGATGATGCGGGATCAGACTAGAGCCTCAGGTAGTCAGAATCTTAATATTGATAAGCACTTTTCTGAGGTTAGGAAGCAAGGGGCGAGGATATTTGAGGGCACTACTGATCCTTCAGAGGCAGACGATTGGTTGAGGCAGACAGAGCGTATTTTGACGCGTATGAGGTGTACCTTAGAGCAGAAACTGAGGTATACTACATCTCTTCTAGAGAAAGCTGCCTGAACTGGTGGGAGTCAGTCCCAAATAGCCAAAATGATCCTCCGACATTGACTTGAGATGATTTCTTACGGAAGCTTGCTGAGAAGTATACCCCTCCTCTATTTCAGACGAAGAAAAAGATCGAGTTTTTAGAGCTAAACCAGCGGGATCGTACTGTTGTAGAGTACGAGGCCGAGTTTACCCAACTATCTCGATATGCTCCAGAGGATGTAGATACTGATCAGAAGAGGAGAGACAGATTTGAGAGAGGTTTGAGGTATGCTATACGTAACAGAATGACACTGAAACCTACGACATACGAGATACTGATTGAGGCAGAGGGTGATAAAAAAGAGAATAGAAAGGAAGGAAAGAGACAGAAGATTTCTAGGTCTAGTTCAACAGGAGGATGTCAGAGGTCAGATACTAGAGGTCAGAGATCTGATACTCGTGGTTTTAGAGGTACAAGTGGGAGTTCTCGACATTTTCGAGGCAGAGCAGGAGGTGGGAGGAGTTATTCCACCAGGCCTCCTACTTATCCGAGGAGAGGTACAGGTACCTATTCCGACGGTGATACGAGATTAGTATGTTATAATTGCCAGCAGCCGGGTCATTTTGCTAGAGACTGTCCATAGAGGCAGGGTGTATAGAGTGCAGATATTTCGAGGTAGAGTAGTGTTGGAGAGGTTAAGCCTACAATTTCGACTGGTTCAGGTAGAGGTAGAGGTGGTAGAGGTACTAGTTTTACTTCCAAGGGAGGAGCAGCGTACAGAGGTGGAGCAGTTGGTACCGGTGGAGCGAGTGGATCTGGTGGGGTAGCAGCTCCAATAGGACAGCACCACAGACTCGTGTTTTTGCGATGACTAGGGATGAGGCAGTTGAGGATCCAAACATGATTACTAATACTATTTCTATCTTTACATATACTACTTCAGTACTGATTGATCCAGGTTCTACATGCTCTTTTGTGAGTGAGTCTGTTGTAGACCATATTAGAGGTAGTATAGAGCGTCTGGGTTATACTGTTTCTGTTTTGATGTCTTCTGGTGGTATTGTGTTAGTTAGACACATATTACAACAATGTGAGCTTAGATTTGGCGAGTCGACGTATTTAGCCGATTTGATTGTTTTGAGGTTAGCGGAGTTCGGGGTTATTTTAGGTATGGATTGGTTATCCAGAAATTGTGATATGGTCGACTGCTACTCGAAAGAAGTAATGATTGAGGTTGACGGAGATAGACGTGTATTGTTAGTAAGCGAAAGGAAGACTATTCCTTCTTACCTGATTTCAGCGGTTATTGCTGCGAGGTTGATACGAGAGGGTTGTGATGCCTATCTTGCTTCAATAGTTGATCTGAATCAACCTATGTTAGAGGTGCGAGATGTAGAGATTGTTTGTGAGTATCCAGAGGTATTTCCTGACGAGTTGCCGAGATTGCCACCACAGCGAGAGGCTGATTTCAGGATAGAGACTGTGCCGGGAGCAGCACCAGTTTCTATTGCACCTTACAGGATGACAGTTGTTGAGTTATAGGAGTTGAAACGACAGTTGGAAGAGTTGTTAGAAAAAGGTTTCATACGACCTAGCGTATTACCTTGGGGAGCACCAGTATTATTCGTATGGAAGAAGGACAGTAGTATGCAATTGTGTATCGACTATCATCAGCTGAATAAAGTGGCTGTGAAGAATAAGTATCCGTTGCCACGGATAGATGACTTGCTTGATCAGCTGCGGGGAGCTACAGTGTTTTAAAAAATTGATCTCAGATCAGGGTATTGGCAGCTGAGAGTCGATGATAGTTCAATTGAGAAGACTGCTTTTAGGACTCGTTACGGGCATTTCGAGTTCACTATTATGCCATTCGGATTGACGAATGCACCGGCGGTATTTATGGCACTGATGAATAAGGTATTTCAACCTTATTTAGATCAGTTTGTTGTAGTTTTTATTGATGATGTTCTGGTGTATTCGAGAGACAGGGAGGAGCCTCGAATACATCTCCGTATTGTGCTCGATATTTTGAAAGAAAAAGAGATGTAAGCTAATTTAGTAAATGCGAGTTCTGGATGTCAGAAGTTGTCTTTCTAGGACACGTGATTTCAGTAGAGGGAGTGAAACCAGATCCTAGTAAGATAAAATCAGTACAGGAGTGGTAAGTACTGAGAAATGTATCTGAGGTATGTATTTTTCTGGGTCTGGCAGGTTATTATCGTCGTTTTATCGAGGATTTTTCAAGGATAGCTAGACCGATGACATTTTTACTGAGGAAGAATGTTCCGTTCATTTGGAATGATAATTGTGAGATGATTTCTCAAGAATTGAAGAAGAGGTTAGTTGAAGCTACAGTTTTGATGTTACCTTCGCAGAGAGGTGGTTTTGTTGTTTATACAGATGCGTCTGGAGTTGGGTTACATGGAGTATTGACGCAACATGGCAGAGTTATTGCATATACTTCACGACAGTTACGACCGCATGAAACTAACTACCCGACACACGATCTGGAGTCAGCAGCGATCGTTCATGCTTGAAGGTTTGGCGTCATTACTTATACGGGGAGACATTTTAAATTTTTACTGATCATGAAAGTCTGAAATACGTTATTACACAGAAAGAGCTGAATCTTCGACAGAGACGGTGGATTGAGCTATTGAAAGATTACGACTGCACGATTGAGTATCATCCTAGGAAAGCTAATATAGTTACTGATGCACTCAGCATAAAAGAGACAAGGGATGATGATTCAGTTACTTATGGAGTGGAGTCTCTATTTGCTTTACGAGAGTTACGAGTGCAGTTGGATTTGATTGATGATCAGGTGTTAGGCAACAATAGTGTTCGACCTCATATGCGAGATGTGATTGCTGGGCATCAGAATGAAGATGATCATCTGATGCAGATAAAGAAGAAAGTAGAGCGAGGAAAGGTACCTACTTTACACAGACTTGATGATATAGGTGTTTTATATTATTGGGATAGACCGTGTGTTCCAGATATTGCAGAGTTAAAGAACAAGCTGATGACAGGGGATCATTCTTCTCCTTTATCAGTTCATCCTGGTAGTACAAAAATGTATCGGGATTTACGACAGTTGTC
>CANYCX010499284.1:0-26796 GCA_948193385.1 Breynia disticha f. nivosa
AATGTCCGAATCACTATTGTAATCTGAATTGACTGTATCATCATCGGAGGATGTTTCTACTATTGATGACATATTCAAACTCAATCCACAAGCTTCATTTTGTGGTCTTTTGCAAATTTGCCCACTAACAATCTCAAAAAAATCATCATCATTATCCGGAATATCATAGTCATTATCAATAAAAAACTCACCTTCTTCGTCTCTTTTGTCTTTTGAAGGAGCTGTAAATACAATAAAAAAATAAGTTTCCAAAGTTTACAAATTAAAGTATGCCGAGTACATTTATATAAGTATATTATAACTATATTATAACTAATTTTCATGAACAAAACTATATTATAAGTTTCACAAGTTTGTTGACCATTGTCAGTATTTCCAGATTCTTTAGCAACATTATCACACAATATTTGACAAATATGAGACGCAAATTTGATGTCATTGGTTGGTTTGTCTCAAAATTATTGTTTTGTATAATGTGGCTACAAATAAGAGAATCTAATCCTATTTCACAACCAGCAAGAAACTGAATCACTTGTGACTAATTTTCAAACTCAATCCAGAAGAAACTAAAAACACTTGATATTGAACCAACATCAGAAAAAATGGAAAATTGAAAATCGCTTGAATTGACGGGAGGCAATAAAAAATTGAGAAAATTTTCATGAAAGGAAGGTAACAAGAATTATATTAAGAAGCACATATATTAAGCTCACCATTATTAGAAGATTGCATCGTATTTGGTTGGCAGCGCAAGGAGCTGGAAAAAATCACGTAAGCTGTTGTGATTTGAGGGAGATGCTAATTATCAATTAACCCTAATTTGGTGTTTTCTAGTAAATAAGGAATATGACTTGGCAATTGAGTCTTACATGGTATGTTGACAAGGCTTAAAAAGAAGTTTAGTGACTATGATTGAATGTTTTAATTGAATTCAGTGACTTTCTTGTATAGAATGTCATTTTAGTGACTTTGATGAACTAATGTAGCCACTTCAGTGACTTTGTGTGCAATTAACTCACATAATCTGATTTCCTTCGCTGAAAAAAAAAACATAAACTGATTTCCCACTGGATGAGAAGGGCAATCGAAGAGAAAATGGAAGAATCATCAAATCTGTCATCGCTTCCAGAAGAAGAAGAATCACCAAAATACTCTCACCCCCTCTCTGCTTTCGCTTCTATCCCTCATCGCGCTCCTTCACAGTTACTCCTCCTTTCTAATTATTATTATTACTGTTATTATTATTGTTTTTTTTATTTTTATTATCTTACAAATGATAGTTTGATTCTAATTTTGTGTGATTGCGATGCAGGAATTTGTTAGAAAAGTATTGTCCAAAGGATTGGAGGGGATTATTTGATTGTGAGGAAGATATTGCGATCGGGGAGTCAAATGATGTGAGTGATGAATAGTGTGATTTGTGGTGTCTGTACAGGAAATGCTAAAAGTAGGGGTGTTATGTTGCGTAGGTTTTTCATGTGTATAAGGCTGGAACGGATGGTCCTGTCGTTTTTTGTATACATGGAGGTGGTTATTCCGGGTATGTTTTTACGATGCCTATTTATTAACCATGCTTTATTTACCGCATTTTCTGCTAATAATCACTTTATTGTGGATGTTTTGGATGCTTTTTTTTTTGTTTGCTTCCTCATCGATGTATCTTAGTAAGTGTTCCACTCAAAGTATTATTTCTCTGTAATTACTTTAAGATTTCATTAGAAATATTTACCACACATGGGTACTGAATCAGTGCTATTGCATTTCCTTCTTTTTTTTCTTTTAAATTTTCATGAGCATCAATCAAGGTTTAGTGATAGATTACTTAATTTTCTGCAGACTTTCATTTGCAGTGTCAGCTGGCACAATTAAGGAGAAAGCTCGGGTAGTTGCTGTGGACTTAAGAGGACACGGAAAGACAGTAACAGATAACGAACTTGATCTATCAATTGAGGTAATAGAATTCAAATAAGCAAATGCTAAAAAAAATATGTTGTTTTTCAGTTGTGATTCGTATTAAGCTTAATCAATTTTGATACTGTTATGCATGGCAGCATGGTGCCATTAATTATTTGTTCTACAATATATGCAGACTATGTGCAATGACGTGTTGGCTGTACTGAAGGGATTATATGGCGATTCTGCGCCTGCAATTGTGCTGGTAGGCCACAGGTTGTATTCTTGCTTTAATGTAAATTTTACTGTAACTTGCATTTTCATTTGTTATTATAACATATATTTATCTATATTATTCCTGTAAACAAAAAAATCTATAATATTTCAAGACTACATTGTTTCTTGCCTGTAAAAAATGGGAATTATTTACAGATCTATGGCCATCAACATTAAACTTGCAATCTTCTCTCTAATTGAGGGAATCCCTATGGTTTTAATGCTTTTATAAAAAATTTTAGCAGTTTTTTACTGTTTCATGTCCATTGTTCAGCTTCCTCGATGTTTGCTTATTTCTCAGCAATGGTTGACGAGTGTTTGAAGAGGTTTTTAATTTGAATCTAAGTCAAAACTTTATGTTGAAATGAACAAATTTCTTATTTGTCTCCATGGTAAGTAAAAATCAATTCACATTTTATGAGTGAGCCAGCTGCTGTATCCATTTGAGGTATGCTTAAGGTTTAAGCATTGTTTACTCTTCAGTCTTCACTGATTCTGACCATGCTAAATGACTTTGAATATTTGTAGTAGTGCAAAATCTAATGTTGATATCCCTGTGGATCAGTTTTGGAAAGGGTTGCTGTTTTGTTTATGTGATGGTTTATTTTATGGTTATTGCCTGTTGCTACTATTCCAGAAAATAGAGCATGTAAACTTTCAGTTAGCATAAATCATCAAGGGATGTTTACCTCACTAATTTGTTAGCTGAAAGAGAATTGTGATTTATCATCATCCCTTAATGTGCTTTTAGCAAAAGAAAACGACTTCTATGGTTTTGTTTTGCAACCCCAGAATTATTTTCATCCTTTTCTCTTACTATTGACTTTGTAATAGCATGGGCGGCTCAGTTGCTGTGCATCTTGCTGCGAGAAAAGCAATACCTAGCTTGGCTGGACTGGTTGTGGTGGATGTTGTAGAGGTTGGTTTCCCATTTTCGGCCTTGTTAGTCCCAATTTGCATTTGTTCCTGCAAATGATTAATGGAAATGTTTGTTTGATGATGCTATGAAATTTAGGGAACAGCCATGGCTTCGTTGATTCACATGCAGAAAATCTTATCTAGCAGGATGCAGCACTTTTCAAGCTTAGAAAAAGCGGTACTGCCAGCTCGTTTTCTTGGATATAGTCATTTCTACCAATTAGCTGCTATATTTTAATGGATCTATGGTTTTGGTTTGAAGTTCTTAAGGCATCTGTTTGTACTATGCATATTTTTAAGCGGTACAATGTGGTGGCTATTTTAGTCGTTCAGGGTTGTCTTTTGTTAAAGCCGAGGTCTTTATTGTTTTTATTTGACCTATTGTAATATTTGTGCAGATAGAATGGAGTGTTAAGGGAGGAGCTTTGAGAAACATTGATTCTGCTCGTGTGTCTGTGCCTTCAACATTAGTTTATGACAGTTCAAAGAAATGGTAAGTCATTTTTCAATGGGTGAATGTTTGAAATTGAATTTTATAACAATTTAGAACTCAGCTTATAACTGCCATTCAATCACAAGGTAATAATAGATGCAACTGTTGTTGAAATAGGCACTCATGTTTCATACCATCTCATGTATTTATATTAGTATCTTTTTCTTTTTGCAGTTATGTTTATCGAACACAACTTGAGAAAACAGAACAATATTGGAGAAGCTGGTATGTGTTAATCCTTCAAAGATATACTGCCCCCCTGCAATCACACTGTTCTTTGGTTTATTCACATTTTTTGCTTTTCTTTTTTCTTTTCAAAGGTTTTATTGAGGTCCAGCCTGAAGTAAATAGACATATATTTGAGAAATCAATTGCCTCTCCTTGATAATTCTTGAGGATAAGAAGTTATGTGGGATGGATTTTGAAGAAAAAAGGGTCTTACTAATTGACTATTTGATACTATACATAGACATGCTAGGATTTGAATTATTCAAAAACCAATTCTAGGAAAGTTGACAAGTTGAGTTATATATTTAACATTTTGCGTCTTTTTGTTTGTGGAAAAATAGAGAAGAAGAATATTTTAAATTCTTTACTATGTCAGGAAAAGCATAATTCCTTCTATTCATTTACTACTTCTATAGCAGATTTGTCATCATGAAAATATTTCTTTTACTTCACTGTTCCTCACTTCTGCTAATGATAGATTCTGAAAGATTTTCTTTAGACTGATTGAACTGAATATTTTTTTTACCTGATGCTGGCGAATTCAAATTCGTTGATTATCAACATCTGATCTTAAATCAATCTTGACCCAATTTTGGGATGGTTTGGTGCTTTGTGACATACATTTGTGCTTTGTAAAAATATTAGGGTGTGTTCATTAACAGAAAACTATTTTCAATTTTCTATCTCTAATTTTCTTAGTTTTTTATTATTTTGTTTCTATTAATTTTTGTTCCAAGTGCCTGGGAGCATATGCAATCAGTGATGGGAATGTAAATTATGAATGTGATACAGGTATGAAGGTCTTTCAGAAAAATTTCTGGCTAGTCCTGTGCCAAAGCTCTTGCTTTTAGCAGGAACGGATAGACTGGACAAGTAAGATACGTGCTCAGTTTATTTCTTTTTTTTTTTTAATAAATAAGCATTCGGTTATGTGGTTTCAGACTTGTCTTCGTGTTATAAAAAGTACTTTGTACCAATTGTCATCAGAGATTTTTGTAAAAGTGGAAAGTTTGTGAACATAGTTAATAGTTAATATGCATTTTAAATGTAGCTGTATGCCTTGGAAATTAATTTATTTTAGAGGGAGAGAAATACGGTTGGTTGAATTTGGAAGGGCTTTGGGATTGTAATGTTATGTGTGGATGTGTAATGACTAGGTTGCAGAAGAAAGGTCCAAAATTATCAATAGAAATCTCTAGTTATTTAGTTTTCAGAAACCATTTGGAAATATGGATGAGTATCGGAAACCAATCAGAAAGACAGCCCTTTTTGCTTCTTAGTGCTAAGTTCATTTGTGCAAGTGGTTATAAAATCTCACGTAAAATCTGATTATCTATATTTCAAGTGTAAAGTTGTCTGGATGATCCTATGTTCTGCTGATAAATGTTATTTTCTGTGCCACAAAACATATCAGTGGAAACATTTGAATACATGTTGAAGTGCAGGAACTTTTGATGGCTAAGTGTTACGGTGATTGACCTTGAGAATTTGTTTCTGTGGTTCACTGTGGGGAACATAACTTAGTTATCCTACGTTCTATCTAACAAAGTATAAATCAGATGAATTTTAGTACAAGAAACTGTGGCTTGTTTGTTGACAGATTTAATCTGATATGTCCACTCTTCCCTGCCTATCAAATAACACTTGATACAGAGCATATGCAAATGTTTTATGTAGTCATGAACATTCAATTAAATAGGATATATATTTTTTTTGTCTGGCAGACAATTTATAGGATTATGCTGTCTTCTAAACTTCATGATATGATGTTTTAACACGCAAGGTACACTGAATAAAAAAGTGGATCATTATGCCATCACACTTACTGGATATGCCTGCAGTATCTTTTCAGTTTAATAAAATTTATTTTCCATTATACTGAATTTGAGCTCCATTTCTTCTCATCTGTGCCAGTGTGCGCTTAATAACTATGGTAGGACAGATTCTTATTTTCTCCTTAATTTTTCTTATCGTTATTTCATTAACTACAAACAGAATAGTTCACGATAGTGCATTGTGCAAGGATATTGCAATAAGTTTTCTATCATGTTAGTTATCGTAATATGTTCAGTCAACTGCCAAAAAAAGTATGGAACTCCTGCCATAGATTAGAGTGCATTTGGTTATGCAATTTTTCCAGTTATGGTATTCTTTTACTTTTTTGGATAACAATTCTTTAAATTCCTCAAGTATGTCTAGATAGTTACGTTACCGGGCGAGGGGATGGTGTGGCCTTACAGATGATATATTTGCTTATGTGCTTCTGCTGTAGGTCTTTAACGATTGGTCAAATGCAAGGCAAGTTCCAAATGGTGGTTGTGAGACATACAGGCCATGCCATACAGGTTCTAAGAGTTGCTTGCATTACTTAATGTTTCAATTTCCTTGTCTTCCATATTCTATGTGTTAGAAAAAAAAAATCAGGCAATTTGTCTCAAATCATTGCAGGAAGACGTACCTGATGAATTTGCTTCATTGATTGTTAATTTTATATCGCGGAACCGTATAGGTCCTCATGGAGTTGAGGTGAAGCACTTTCAACCCATATATTCATTCTGTAGCTGTTTGGTATTAATGTTTGGTTTGATTGTCGTGTGGACTTGAGAAACCTAAAGCTGAACCATTCTTCTGGAAAAGTGAATGTAGGGTCCTTTCTCATTTCTGAATAATTGTGTTGCAGATACCCGGATTTCGGAGGCCGTCACAACCACAATAGTGATTTGGATAAATAAGCATTTTCATCTTTTCTGCTATGATAATGTACTGAAGGCCACAATAGTGATTTGGATAAATAAGCATTTTCTTCCTTTCTTTTTGACAACTGGTGAGATCACATGATATTCGATTTTCTTTCTGTTTTTTTTTTTTGAAATCGGTATTCAATTTTCTGTTTACTTGTCTTCGTACTGTCTTCATTCGTTTACATGCCATTAATTGAGACAATTGGTGGTTATTTCATCATTCTGATTTGTGGACATTACAAGTCTTGTACTCTGAAATGTTACGTATTCAACTTATTATATATATATATATAAATGACCCGGATTCTGAAATAGTAGTAGCTGTTGAGATTTAATGGATGGGTACTCCTCTTCTTGACATCTCACTGGCAAATGCCGTGTGCACATTATTGCCAGATTACGTCCAATATTAAATCTCTTAACAACTTGCTTATTTTTCTCTGCACAAGTGGTTTCTATATTGAAAGACATCTAGTTTGCAGCTGGCAAGACGTATCATTGGTGATTCTGTCCTAATTAAATTTACTTGGTTATTAATTGAACGATTTAATGAAGCATTATATATCATTTTTTGTTCAGGGTTTAGCGTAAACAGCAATAGGACACCTCCTCAGTAAGAATGCCCTTTGTTTTTTTTTTTTTAAAGTTAAAATACCCTTTGTTGACGAAATTGCAGCATACATTGACCACGTCAATCAAAATTTTATAAGCAACGGTTTTCACGGGTTTCAGTACTACACCTTCTTGTAAGGTGGAGTCACGTCTTTCGTTGTATGTAGGACGCAAATCCTCCACAAAAATAAAATGATGCTTTTAGTGTTCCCCATCAACCGACTAGGAATGACGCTCTATAGCACCACGGTAAACTCCCTTACCATTACATAGACCTTATTTAACTCCACACTTAGCAATTAGCGTGCCTTGAAATCCTCCTTTTGACGCCAGAAGAGCAATCTCCTTTGCTCCCTTTCACATTCAACTCTTTCGCACCATGGAAAAGGCATTATCCCACCATTTTTAACTAGTTATTTTTGTCACTCAAGCACAAATGCCACTTTGCTCCGTATTATTTCTGTTTATGCTAAAAATAATTCAGGTCCGTGAGCCAAATTAATCGAAAAGACCCAATCATTGATACAAGGCTCTAGGATCCATTTCGGTAAATTAAGCAACATGCAATCACAAAATTCAAATGTGAGAAGTAGGAAACAAAAATAAAGGAAATAATTGACTAGATATACAAGGAAAGGAAGTTCAATTTGCAAATCAAGAAGATTGATTGATCAACTTGCTAAGAAAAAAACTCTCTTTATAAGGATGTAGAGAGCACCAAAGAAAGGACACACATTTTAGACATCACAACTACACTACAACAACGTTATATTTTTCTTTTAGCCATATTGTCAGTTTTAATTTCGTTTCTTGTGTTAAATTATTGTATTGACGATTTGATTATTATTAAGTCAAGGACCCTTAAAGAAAGATCGTCCTAATTTCTTCATTTGCAATTATCTGTTTAGAAATTAAATTTTCGGCACAATTTCATTATTAGTTTAGAAGAACTTTAAGTTTCTGGCATGTTTTTTAAGCATTTTTTATTTTTTTTTTCAAGTGCATTGCAGAATCGAAGTGGTGAACTTTTTACAAAAAAAGATAAATAATTTGGCACGCCTTGTGGGACGCACGACAATGGTTGTGACGAGAAACAACAAAGAAACCCTTTCCGAATCTAGGGACGTGGAAGAAACCAATATTTTTTCAATGGTTAACATCCCAGGGGCGAATTCACCAAAAGGTCAAAGCATAAAAATAACTCGAATGGAAGCAATGATGACATAAATGAAGCAAATGATGCAAGGTCACATGAGTGCAATGACCCAAGTGATGACCAATTCTGTTAAGTAGATACAACTGAGCGCCATCCGAAAATTCCAAAAGAACCAGCTTATGGAGAAATCCATGCCTAAAAAAGCCAAGATTGAGAATAGACTTCTCAATAGGTGACACCACCATCAGTTGAAGGAAAAATTGAAGAGGTGGTTGAAAAAGCACCCAAAGAATTTGAGCGCAAGAACCCCAAAATGACGCAGAATTTTGGAGCAAAGGAAAATAGGTTGCTCCTATTTATCAACCACCCCACAAATAAGAAGATATTCCCAAGGTAGCAACTCCAACACCTTACAAGCCAACCTTTCGTGTTGAACATTATAAGGTCACCTAAGAGAACATTGTTTTTGACCCAAAGATCATTGGAATACCTTTGGGACAGAACTCTCCTTTCGTCTCACAGTGCTTACGCATGGTTAATGGTGGTCAAGTTATTACCAATGCAGCAAGGGAGGCAGTCCAAGACATATTAGGGTTTGGGTTTCATCGGGTAATTAGGCATGAATTCAAGAAACCTTACCTGAGTATATTGATAGGGAATCTTTTCCAAGGGGATTTAATATCCTGGACTTTTCTTTATTTTCTAGTGAAAATAGCCAGTCGATTGCAAAACATGAAGTAAGGTTCACTACCCAGTGTAGAGAATTCTCTAGCTATATTAATTACAAGAATATGTTATTGAGTTTTTTCTACACTTCTTGACTGGATTTGCTTTTGCAATATACGTTTCTTTACCTAGGGATTCTATGTTTAGCTAGCCGAATATGCAAAAGCTTTTCCATTCACGGTTTTTTAGAAATGAACCAGAAGTTAGCATAGCAGATATGTCTAGGTTACTTAGATCCCTAGAGAAAAAGATGATGACTCTATTTCCATATTTAAGAACATGAGGAAGAAATTCTAAGGTAAGGATTTTTGTGACTTTTATGAACTGGCTACTAAGGTCACTGAGAGTGAGGAATTGTTGTGGGAAGACGCATTGAGGAAAAAGCAGACCATGGGGATGTAATTTCAAGAGGTCCACAATGTAGATGCATATGATGCCTCTGGGGTAGAAGTTGCAGTAGTTGCGATGACCAACAAGGAAAGTATCACCTGTCCAAAATTGGCTAAATCGAACAACGGTACCCATGCCAAGCAAGATGACAAAAGAAATTTGCAATATAATTTTGATGTCTTTAAGACTCAGGAAATTTTTTATATTCTTTTATAGGAACATTTTCTAAGTTTTTCAAATGATCATATTTTGCCTTGTAAGGAAGAACTCAAAAGAAAGGATTGTTGTAAGTTTCACAACACCTGGATTGACGCTACCAATGCATGCTGGCTTTCAAAAACATTGTTCAAGAAAGAATCAATAAGGTGATAATTATATTCCCAAAAGAAACCAAGATGGTAAATAACGACCCTTTCCCTAAGGGGATAGGCTCTGTCAACATGGATGCCCTTGATTTGAAGGATTGGTTAAATGAGAAAAGAAGAAAGGAAGCTGTAACTAAACTGGAGGGCAGAGTCCAGAAGGTTTGGGTGAGAAAGGAGGAGTTAGCACAAAGGCAAGCTCATCCCGCCAAGAAAATGGTTGCCCCTAGGTCAATAATCCTAAAACCTCTAGTTACTAGGAAAACTGAGCAATGACTGGTAGTCTGAGATAAAAGAATGGTGGAAAGAAGGACGCACACCTAGATAAAAAGGAATAAAGGAAATAGTTGGCTATGAAGTTGGCCAAACAATGCAATAAGTTGGAGTTACAATTAGCAAGAAAAAAGGAAAAATTCCTTTAATAGCAAAAGATGTTACTAGAGAAAAAGGCTGAGACACATGCCATTATGAATAATGCCTTAGCTAAAAATGCAATAGACGAGTAGAAATGGTTAAAGAAGATACCAAACCATTTAAAAGATAAGTAAACTTGGTGGATGCATGTTTCTACTATAGAGATACATAACCAATAACCTTTAAGGATAAAAAAGGTAGTCATGTAGCCTTAATGTTTGCCAAGGATAAAGTAATGGGGATATCAAAAGATCAAAAGCAAAGCAAGCCAAAGGATGATCCATTTTGCTCTTTCATTGAGCATGGTATCAATGAACAAAACCAACATTGAGGCAGGAGGATTAGGAGTAGATGCAGTTAATTGTCTTAAAACATAGTAGCTCAAATTAAACCCCCTCAAAAGTGCTTTTGGGTTTAGAGTTGGTAACTTTTTAGGTTTCTTGGTTCATCAAAGAGGGAGTAGAAGTGGATGATAATAAAATCAATACCATACTACAAGTTAGACCATCAACTAACAAGAAAGAATTACATGTAGAACCACAAATAACTCTAGAAAGGGTGAATAAAACTATTAATACTTTGAAACTTTTTTTTATAGAATAAGAACAATTGAACAATAACACACAATATAGAGCGGTTCCACCCTAACACCTACGTCCACTACCTAAGCTCCCACTTAGGATTTTGGAAAACTCTTACTATTAACTTACTTTCTAGCTTAGTGAAAACTTTCTTACACACTTGATTTTTGGCGTAAGCCACCATACACTTTGATTTGACTTATGATTCAAATCCTACCTTACAAAGATGTTAAACTATTTTAGAACACTCAACAAAGTAAGACTTGTTATGCTAAGAAAATCAATAGACTTTGTGTACACCAGTTCTTGTACAAATGATAAATGACTTAAGAGTACAAGAGAGATTTTTTAGCTTTTTCGTATTGAACACTTGAAGCTTGTGAATAGTGATTCTCTCTCTTTCTCATCTGAACTATTTGCCTTTTATATCTCCTTTCGAGAATATAGCCGTTAGACATAAAGTTTGTCCCAATTAGTGGCCTTGAGAATAGTACTTTTTACTACAGAGCAATTTTTGGTTGACTAACCCAAGTGCTAATTGACTGGCAACTCTTCCACTAGTTGAATGGAGAGTTTTCTACTTGACTAGCTTGATGTTCTAATCGATTGGAAAATTTTTTGGTCGATTGAATTTTCCACATTTTATTCAAGTAGCAATTTTAACTTTTTGTCTACTCAACTACCACTTCTGTGGTCGACTGAAATTCTTTAACTTCATTCCAATAGAAAAACCTTTTTTAGTTTACTAGACTAGCAAAGTCTTGGTCGATTGGAATTCCTCTTTTTTGGTCGACTGGAATTTAGTTTGGTCGACTGGAATGGTATCTTTATACATCATCATTTGAATTTGAACTTCAATCATTAACGTGCTGCCCTATGCCTGATCTGATCATGATTATGTCCATTAAGCATGTAATTTGACATCAAATAGCTGCTATAATCATTTTTTTTGCTGAAACCTTCAATCTACTCGACTAGAGTTTCCTTTAGGCAACTAGAATGCTGCTCATTCTGCTTACTTTAGTCCAGTTTCATTTTACTTGAGTCCAGAAAGATTATGGTCGATTGGAGATATTCCTGATTGACTAGAACGTAGTTCCAGAACATCTTTGACTATTTATCTTGTTTTGAATCCAACATTCATCAATCTATTAAGTATGAATTATCCTAAAAATGTTTTTTTATCAAGTTCATAGATTTCACACATTATCAAAATATAGAAGGGATTTAATGTTCAACACCTTTGGTCCAACAATCTCCCCTTTTTTTATAATGACAAAACGCTCATGAAATTGATAAAAATGTGAAAACACAAGAGAAATACATCTTTATAGATCAAGGTTAAACCTTGTCTAATGTGTTAGTAACCAAGGCTAACATATTTAAACAATTGAAATATAAAGATATAATATAAGCTCTCTTGTTTCTAGTTCACAATCATTCAATCAAATTCACTCAATCATTATCCAATTAATTTCCTCTTATTTCTCCCCCTTTTTGGCATCCATAAAAAAGGAAGAAATCAAAATAAGCAAGAGTAAAACCATAAAAAATGAGCATCAAACACACAAAACATAAAACATAGAATAATAGTCAAGATGAATACATAGTTATAGTCAATATATACAAACAATCAACATCAAACCAACCAAAGTATATAGTCACATCCCATAGACAAAATAAAATAACATCTAACGTCATTAAATAAAAGAATGATATGTGAGGGATGATATATGTTGGTCCAATGAGGTACACTCCAAACTACAGACGAGCCACATCATCGCCCGATTTGCAAGTGAGCATCTCCCAAATCTTCTCAACAGTTAAAGAGACCTTCTTAATTATTTTTCCCATAGAGCTCAACTTTCCATAAATCTCATCTCTCATCTCTCCTCATCTCATTTTAAGGATGATGAATCAGAAAAGTAGGCTACTTCATGCTGAAGTGTTCAATTCGTCCACCAAAAAATGTGGTATGCATTTTGGGGCACATATCACAAAGATTCTAGAGGTGAGTGGGATTGATCTTGAGAGTGAAGCTTTCTCTCTATTTCAATAGAATTGGAGAGTTACCACTATAAATCTCACAATGATGAAGCTTCTCAAAATGAAGGAGATGGGGTGGTTGTATGGACCCCATGCTTCTTCTAGCCTCATGGTGCTAGATGATCTCTACATCCAAACTAGAGATAAGATTATTGCTCAACATCTTGGGAAAAAACACAAGATTCATCACATAATGAAGGATCCGATACTTGATCGTTAAATCCATGGATTCCAACACCTTATCGCACTTCACAATCATCATATCCTAGAGCTTTCGAACTCCCTTTTCAAAATTGAATGTCCAATCAATCTCAATCTCATCTTCCTCTTCACCAAAATCATCTGGATTCCTATTCTTCACCAAGGTCTCATCATCATTGGAGCACGCAGGCCTCACTCCTCTACTCTTCATTCCAAACTACTTATAAAGATTTTTCTCTATCAAGCTAGTTCTCTTTGCTTTCACCCTAGAATTAATCATAGTTCCTCTAGACTAGCTTCCAGTAAGAACCACATCCAAGTTAACATAAAGCTCTCTAAAAAATCCTCATTGATATCATTCTCATATCCTATAACCTAAAAAATTCCTATCTCTTGGAAATCATAAAAAATCTCACCATATAGAGATTTCATTATGTTTGACCAATGAAACTTTATAGAGGGAATGAGAGTTTCATACCTAAGCACCTATGAGAGAACATCTTTGCCAATGTGATTGAATATAGGGAGAACCCTCCTTTTCTCCAATTAAGGTACCTTTTCTTGAGGACAACCCCTCTACATCATGAGTCCCTAGATGAGACCTCTTACTTGTGGAATGTTCCTCAGTGTCACTTAGAGAATTTCCTCTAGCCATTTGATAAGAAAAGGAGAAGTTAGAAAACTAGGGTTTTTAGAGGAATGTGTTTAATTGAGGAGTTTTGAGGATGTTTAAAGAGAAAAAGTGAATGATTTAGGTGAAATGGGTAATGGGTTTTGTGTTTTTAGTGAGGATTTGAGGTTTGAAGTGTGGATTTTAGGGTTTGAGAGGAAAAGGATCAAGGGAATAAGGGTTATGATTGTTTAAGAGTGAGAGGGATAATGTGACTTCTCATGCTTTTTATGGGTCTAACCCCATTTTAGTCGACTAGTAAATTTTTAGTCGACCAGAATTTCACCTGTTGGTCGACCAACATATTTTTAGTCGAGTAAAAAATAAAAAAAATCCTTCCAAAAGCTACTGACCATAATTAGACTCGACTATGTCCATTTCCACTTGACCAGAAATTTTTACTTGACCAAAATTTTCATCACTCGAGTAGACTGATCAAAATTGATTCTAGAAGCAAAAATGCTATAATGTCCTTGTGACCTACTCGACTAGACTATTTTATAGTTGATTAGAAGTTCCCCACTCGAGTAACACTGCTAGAGTTACTCAACCAACAATATGTCACTTGACCAGATTTTAACACAGTGGTGATATATCCAAACTTAGTGTAGAAAATGACTAGTAGCTCGAGTGCAAAGTGTACCAAAGAACCGATTTTGATGTAAGTGAGTATGCAAATATAATGCAATTAAAATGACATAAAATGCAACACACATCACAAGGAACTCAAATCACACATGCCAATTCTTATCTAAATATCATTGAACAAATCTTATTTAAGTGGCTTAGTTAAGATATTCGCTAATTGATCTAAGGTTGGTACATATTTAAGGCAAATATCTACTTTCAAATGGTGATCACGAAGAAAATGGCGTTTATTTTCTATATGTTTCATTATACTATGCAAAATAGGATTTTTACTCAAGCTTATTACACTAGTATTATCAGAATAAATAGGTACTTTTGACACATTTATTCCATATTCATGCAATTGATGTTTTATCCATAGAACTTGAGCACAAGCACTTATCGTAGTAATATATTTTGATTCTGCTGTGGAAATCGCCACACTCACTTGTTTCTTACTTGCCAATGAAATCAGTGATGAACCTAAAAGTGAATATGTCACTAGAACTCTTCCTATCAATCTTACGACCACCATGGTCTGCATTACTATATGCATACAAGTCAAAATTTTCACAACTAGGATACCATAAGCCATGATCAATAGTGTCAATCAAGTGCATAAAGATTCTTTTGCAAGCAATAAGATGTGATGATTTAGGACATGATTAAAATCTAGCCCACAAGCACGTCACAAATATGATATTCGGTCTAGAGGCAGTTAAGTAAAGTAGAGATTCGATCATACCTCCATATAGCTTTTGATCAACATCTTCCTCTTCTTCATGCTTTTCTAGCTTTAGATTTGATGTTATGGGGTCTTTGAACCTTTTTACCCTTGCATGTTGAATTTCTTCAAGAGCTCCTTGGTGTACTTACTTTGGTGTATAAAGATCCCACTAGAGAGTTGTTTGATTTGAAGTACTAAGAAGAACTTGAGTTCTCCCATCATATTCTTCTTGAACTCACTTTGCATCAGTTCACTAAATTCTTTACTTTAAAATAAGTTAACAACACCAAAAACTATATCATCAACATAAATTTGGCAAATCAACAAATCATCATTAACTTTCCTTATGAATAAAGTGTTATCCATTTTGCCTCTAATATATTAATGTTGAGTAAGAAAATTACTTAAACTCTTTTTAACCCATTTAAAGCTTTGTCGAGTTTGTTCACATAATTTTGATTCTTATGATCCTCAAAGTCGAGGGTTGCTTCACATACACTTCCTCTTGTATATATCCATTTAAGAAGGCACTCTTCATATCTATTTGTTGAAGGTTTATTCCTTTGTGAGAAACAAAAACACACAAAATTCTTATTACTTCTAGTCTAGCAACTATCATAAATGTCTCCTTGTAGTTAAGTCCTTCTTCTTGGTAGAATCCTTGAGCTACCAATCTTGACTTGTTCTTTATCAGTTCTTCATGTTCATTATACTTGATCTTGTTTACCCACTTGACTCCAATAATGGTTTTATCCTTTAGTGGTTACACTAACTCCCAAACTTGATTTTTTTTTGAATTGGTTAAGTTCTTCTTACATTGCCTTCACCCAATGCTCAATCTCAAGTGCTTCTTTAATGTTTTTGGGTTTAATGAAAGAGGAGAGATAAATGCTGAATTGATCATGACCCCATTGATTTCTCTCCTTGCCTTACCCGATCTTTAACATCTCTAATCACTTGATCCATAATGATCCTTCACATTTACCCAATTCTTAGTTGTGAGATCTTCCACAACTTCTTTATCTTTAACCTCAATGTCACCAACCTTTTCTTAAATCACTTGAACCTCATCTTCTTCATTTGTACCTACATTACCAAAACCAACTACCTTCCTCGAGGGTGAGATCATATTATTAAATTTCATATGTATACTCTCCTCTACCACTTTAGTTCTATTGTTAAACACTATATATGCCTTACGAGTTAAAGAATAACCAAGAAATATGCCAACATTCAATTTTGTATCAAACATCCTTAGGTTATCCTTACCATTGTTATAAATATAGACTCGACACCCAATTAGATGAAAGTAAAAAATTTCATGCTTCTTACCTTTCCAAAGCTCATATGGAGTATTCATCTTGTCCCTTCTAAGATGCACATGATTGATTATATAGAACGTAGTGGTCATTGCCTTCTCCTAAAATGACTATCATACTCATTATCATAGTCCTTGTAATTTCTTCGAGTATTCAATTTTTCCTCTCTACCACTCCATTTTTTTGAAGAGTCCTTGGTGACTCCGTACTTGTCATATAATTGCTCAAACTAGCATGTCTAGATGGTCCAATCAAGTCCATGATAACTAACTCAAGTAAGCTATTTGTGTAAATTTCTTTCTCAGCCTGAAATGATCCCATAACATATTTCCCTTTCATACACGACTCATATATATGATCATTTGCAAATTTAATTATAGGTAAGCGTCTAACTGCATCATTTTTAGACAATTTTGAAATGATGGGCAATGGTGTATGACCAAGCCTTCTATGCCACAATAATGCATTTTCATCCAATGTAATTAAACATTTTTCATTAAAATAGGAATCATCATGCAAGTTTACTACATGAGTGTTTCCTTGTCTTAATGTAATAAAGGTTACCTTGTTATCTTTAGAAACCAAACAATGAGTAGGTTAAAATTTTACCTCAAAGTTCATATCACAAAGTTGAGACACACTTAATAACTCATGCTTCAAACCATCAACTAAGAGAACATTATAAATGGTTGGTAAAGGTTTCTTACCCACTTTACTCACACCAACGATTTTACCTTTATTGTTATCACCAAAAGTAAAAAATCCTTGTTCCTTTGGTTTTACCTCAATGAATAAACTTTTATCTCCACTCATGTTCCTTGATCACCTACTATGCATAAACCAAGAGCTAGGTGGATTCTTTATTCTTTATTGTACCTACAAAATAAATCGATTGGTGCCTAAGCAACTTTGGGTCCTTTGGGATTAGCAAGAAAAGCCATATTAGGGATATTTGTCCCTTTCTCATTCCAAACCTTCTTCACTTTAACAATTCTTCTAAAACTAGAGCACGCACAAGCAACATGACCAACTTTCAAACATCTAGTACAAGAAGGTAATTTTGACTCACTAGACTTGGTGCCACTTTCTTTAACAAATTTATTTATTAATGATGAGTTTCTTTATTAAGGTTCACAACCTAGACCATGTTTTGAGATTGAGCATATTTATAAGGACAGCAACTCTTCAAATTTTACTTTTCCACTTGTGAATTTACCAACTACAGATGAGAACTCTTTTCTTAGTTTATCAATCTCATTAGATAATTCACATTCCTTTTTTTAAACAATTAGCATGATCAAGAGTCAACTCAACTCTAGAGTTACTCAAGTCATCTTTCAAGCATGCAACATTTATGCCTTTCAATTTTTCATTTAATTTTGCATTCTCATTTACCAGCTTCTTATTAGTTGATTTCAAGCTCTTAGTCATCTTCATAAACTTTTCAAAGTCACATTGTAATGTCACATATGCCTTATTTAAGTCATCATCAAATAAGTCATCCTCAAACATGTCATTGTCAGCATTATTGAAATTGAAGGAAGAAATATTTACCTCATCCTCATTGTCTCTAGTTGAAGAACTCCTTGCCATGAGTGCTAAATTTTTTCCCTCAAAGGTTTGTTCATTCTCTTCTTCATCTCTTCAACATGTAATTAAGGCCTCTTTCTTCATGCCTTTGTCATTGAATTTTTGGAATCTCATAGAGGAGGTGTTGACTCTACACTCCTTAGCAAAGTGCCCATTTTTACCATATTTGAAGCACCCTTCCTCGCTACTATTTCCCTTTTTGTCATCATTCTTTCTTTTTTCTAGGAAACCTCATTGACATTGATCATTGCCTCTAAGCTCCTTTCTTCTTTAGCTCATTAAATTTTTAAACTTTCTCAAGTTCTTTGCATAAAGAGCCAATTCCTCATCTTCGTCCTCTCCATCAAGGCCTCACCTTCACTATCTTCTTATTAAGAAGTTTATGTCTTCAATACTATTGTTTTCTCCTTAGGACTTGACCTTCTTCCTCTAGACTATAGGATGATTTTGTAGTTGATCAACGACCCAACAAGAGCATTGAATCTGAGAGTGTTGAGGTCTTTTGACTCTATTATTACCGTCACTTGAGAATCTAATTCTCTAGTCAAAGATCTTAGGATCTGCTTGACTTGCTCACTATCACTCAAGGATTTTGAAAGACTATAACTCATTGATGATTTCACCAAACCAATAAAATATTATATTGATAGATTTTGCATCCTTCATCGTGAACATCTCATATTAATGAATTAACATGTTGATCCTCATTTCCCTAACTTGATTAGTATCGTTATAGGTAATTCTAAGCCTTTCCTATATGTCTTTGACATATGTACAATATCCTATCCGATTCTTCTCATCTACAGAAAGAGCACATAGAATCAGCTTCATTGCTTTAGAATTGACATAGAATTTCTCTCAATTATCATCGCTATAGTCCAATTCTTCTTTCAATTTGCCACTTTCTTTCTTCAAAGTAAAAAGTCCATATATGATAGCTTTCCTATATTTGATACCTTCACACATTATATGAATCTTTATGAGATTCTTCTGGGATGATTAGTTTGTGGTGTTGAACAATATAGGGAAATTTCGGTTGAACAATATAAGGAAATTTAAGTTTACTACAATATTCGCTCCATAGTTTTGTGCCATTCTTGGATCATCTCTAAGATGTTAAGCCTTTCATAAGAGTCCTGTTATAATATCAATTGTAGAACCACAAATAGCTCTAAAAGGGGGTTAAATAGAGTTATTGACACTTTCAAACTTCTTTATAGAATATAAATGATTCAATAAGAACAAATAACACAGAGTGGTTCGGCCCTAATACCTACGTCCACTACCTAAGCTCCCACTTAGGATTTTGGAAAACTCTTCCTATTACCTTACTTTAAGCTTAGTGAGAACTTCCTTACACACTTGATTTTTGGCTTAAGCTACCTTACACTTTGATTTGACTTATGACTTAAATCTCACCTTAAAAACATGTTGAACTATTCTAGAACACTCAACAAAATAATACTAGTTGTGCTAAGAACAAAAACAATATGTATACAACTTCTTGCACAAATGAATGATTAAACAATAAAGAGAGAATTTTTTAGATCACTTTTGGTTTTGAATACTTGAAGCTTATGAATAGTGAATCTTAAATGTTGAACTCTATCTTCCTTCTGAACGCTTTCCCTTTTATATCTCTTTTTTTAAAATATAGCCATTAGACACAAAGTTTGTCCCAATTTATGGCCTTTAGAATAGTGATTTTTACTGTATAGCATTTTTTAGTTGACTAGCAATTTGCCTGGTTGACTGATAACTTTTTTCTAGTTGACTAAAGATTTTTCTACTTGAGTGGCATGATGTTTTGGTTGACTAATAACCTGTCTGGTCGACTGGATTTCTATCATTTTATTCCATTAGCTATTTCAGCTTTTTGTTTGATCGACTGAAACTTCTTTGGTTGATTGGAATTCTTTAACTTCATTCTAGTAGCAAATTCACTTTCAATCTACTTGACAAATAGTGTCTTAGTTGATTGGAATTCTTCTTTTTTGATCGACTGGAATTCTATCTGGTCGACTAGAATGAGATCTTCAGACATCAGCATTTGAATTTGAATTTTAATCATTAGAGAGCCTTTGTGTCTGATCTGATCATGATTATGTCCACTAAGCATTAGATATGATGTTAGATAGCTTTTATAATCAATTTTTGGCTGAACACCTCTATTTACTCAACTAGAGTTTCCTCTGGTTGACTGAAATGCAGCTCAACCTGCTTACTTAAGTGGAGTTCCTTTTCCTTAAGTCCAGACATATTTTGGTTGACTGGAAATATTCTTGGTCAACTAGAACACAGTTTCAGAACATCTTTTGACAATTTCACTTGGTTTGCATCCAATATTCATCAACCTATTAAGTAGATTTATCCTGAAGGTGATTTTATCAAGTTTATAGATTTCACACAATATCAAAACATAGTAGGGATTTAGTGTTCTCCACCACTAGTCCAACAAAATACTCATATTTTTTGCTTTATCTCGCTTATGCTTCATTTTACTGTAATCTTTTTATTGGTGTAGCAATAATTTTTGGTATCATTCTGGATGTCTACATCTATAAAAGAAAGTTACACTTTTAAGTGTCAACAACATGTGTGCGTTAGTGTAAGTCCTTAGTCCAATACAATTGTTTTACACATTCTATCTATTCAAATTTTTGTGCATATAAAATAGATGAAATTATCAAAGATGTTAGTCCTATTCAATTATCAGTGTAAGGTAGTTGATAATGATTTATGTGAACATCAAAGGATAACATCTAAATACCCCTAGTTGATCATTGGCTATGAGAATTGCGATGAATTAAAACTTGTATGTGGTTCAATGAGATTGTGCTTTACTAATCATATAACATAGTAAACAAAGGCACATTATAGAGAGGATGTATTGGATTGATCTGCTCAAATAAAAATATTGCTTGGTTGAAGCAGTTGTAAACATTTTCATAAATGGTGTTTATATTAAAATTCTAAGACTTGGAGTCTTTTTGAGTCTTAGGTAGATTCTAATATACTTTGTCATATGTCTAACATGGACTATAACTAGATTCCAAATACAGATATGATTTGATATATTACAATTCATGCTAAGGTGACCATAAATAAATGAAAGAATTGTGACTCTCAAAAGAGAGATGATATTATTAGTCACTTGATATATTAATTGAGTAGTGTTTGACCAAAATCAGATTGGTTAATAGTCTTTGTGACATTCTTATCCTAAATACCCATAATTAGTAAATAATTAATGAAAGTAAGTTTAAATGAGCATAAAACACATTAAGAAATGTTAAACTGTAAGATAGGACAGTATTCCAGAAGGCAAAAAGGAAGTTATGTAGAAAACTGCAGAAAATGCTAAGTTTTACCCTGCAACACGAGGGGCGTGTTAAATGGCACGAGGCCGTGCTCACTAGATAGGTGATGAGCACGACCGTGTTAATGAAGATCATGATCAAACTTTCTGGAAAAAGGATATGTCAACACAATGAGTGTGTTGAATAACACGATGGGCGTGTCGAGTAACACGAGCCGTGTGATCAATTAGTGGGTCATGATGAGATGTAAATAATGTAAAAAAGTTGGAAATGGAACCATGAGCTGACAAATGGATAATAGTACGGGTCCTGACAACATCAGCATAACCGTGCTAATGGTCAGAATCTAATTTAACTCAAAAATATAACTTAAACCTCATTTACATAAAATAAAAGAGAGAAATCAAAAGAGAGGGCTGAGAGAGAGAGAGACTAAGAGAGTTTTAGAGAGAGAAAGGAGATTGTGTGGTGAATTGTTCATAAAACAACAAAATAGATCCTAGGAGTAAAAAAGATATCGATACTTAAGTCGATATCGAGAATCTACAAAGGTAATCTTTAATAATTACGAAATTAAAAATAAGTTTATGAAAAACTTAGGTTAGAATTGGTTAGGATGAGATTAGAAGCATGCATATAATTATACAGTGAAATTGATTGTGATAAGAATTGTGTGAATGGTTTATTAGGACGACATGTTAGATCGAGGTAGAGTTCAGGCTTGTATCAGTTCGAGTACTTCAGATAGGAGGTGTGAAATATAACTCACTATTTGGCTAAACTAAAATATGATTATAAATTGCTAAGTACGAATGTTTATGAATTGTGAATATGATTGGATTGCGAATGATTGCGAATTGATGAATACAAATATGAAATGAAATGATGATATATGCGTAAGAATGAGATTGATACGAATATGATGATATATGTGAAATATGAAATGAATATGGGAAACTGGAATCGTATATACGATTGAAATGAAACAGGTAAGCAAAATGTGCAATGAAATGCAAAAAAGGTACTTGAACGATGTTTATTTATGTTGATATGTGAAATGATGATATGTGAGATGATATGATATGGAAAGGTGATAAATGATTGATCATTTGGAGACAGAAGTAAGGAGATCGAAGCTAGGTCCATATGAAAAGGAGGTGGAAAATTTTTTCCAAAACAGAAGTAGGGAGGCGGAAGTTAGGAATTTTTTATGATTGAGAACGTACAAATAGCGATATATGAATTGAAATGAAAGCAACTTAAAAGAGAAAGGATCAATGTAGTTATAGTTTTATAATTGATTATGTAAATGATGGTTATATGAAATGATGAATTGATGGTTATACGAATGGATGAACAGATTGGAAAAATGAAATAAAGATTACTGACTGAGCCCGCAACTTACGTAACTATGACTTTTAATTTTAGGTACATACTTGTATAGACGTCTGCATTAGAGTACTGACTTTGCAATTGATTAGGTTGGACAACTGCTACCTGATCCATTCTATCTTTAGTCGATGCCATTAGGAGTTTGATTAGTTACATTTGCATGTTGATATGTTTTAGTCACACTTGAGTTATTTTGAGATGATGCTATGTTATATGAGTTGTTAGATGTTAACTCTGATATGTATATATGTGTTAATATACAATGCTTGTTGATGATGGTTGATAGTTGAATTGAGTACTTGGTAGTTATAAGTGTTGTATAAGTAAAATATGATGAAAACTAACTAATTGTAGGCTGATAATGAGTTGTAGACGTTCAACACGGGCCATGCTAAATTGACACGATGGCCGTATTGAATGAATAGTGGACGTGATTGATCAACACGAGGCCATGCCCATAGGAATGTTGATCGGCATGAGTCGTGCTCATATAAGTTTCCAGTCAGGACAGGGTCAATACGGGTCATGCTCCTGCACTGTTTTCTCGTGTTGCAATTCTGCTTTGCTAAAATTGCTACTGTTTTATACTGCAATTTAATATGGTTGTTGCTAGATAAAAATAAAGTATGAATGATGAATTTTTTTAATTTGTACATATTTTAACATATGTAATTAACATTAATTATGGATTATATAGTTAATTAAATTTAGGATGTTATAGTCTAAGTCAATAATCTATTTATTCAATCTCAAAATAAGAAAGAAACAGATAGTATAAAATAAAGATGACTTGATCCATACCTTATACTTTCATGATGTCAATGTGCAAAAGATCATATAAGATTTCTAGGCATAAAATTTAACAAGTGTTGAATTTCATTTACTTAGGTTATTATTTAGTCTGTTAGAGGTATATAATAGTTATTTCACTTTCTAAATTAATCTCGATGAGAAATGGACCTAAAGGATTGCATAAAGTGAAAAGTAATTTCAGAAAGTGAAGAATTTTGACCTAAAATATTTTACTAAGTTTAGTATGTAAAATATTCAATCAAAATTAACTAGGAAATTTTTCTTTATTTAATTATGGATTAAATGCATGAAAAATTAATTAGAAGATTTTAAGACAATGAGTTAATTAATTTAACACATGGATAATGTGTCTTAAGTTAATGAAATGGGAGAGAAAATAAGGAGGTTGTCCTAGGTTAGAACAAATTAATTAAGCTTGTCTAAAATTAAAAGAAATCCACTCTCTCTCTTCACCTCCCAATGTCATTCCCTCCCTCCTTTCATAATAGGAGATTAATTTTATTGGCCTTTTAGTTGAGTGAGATTTTCTTTGGTATTTTGCGCGGATTAAAACTAAAGAATACAAGCCTCATTCACCTACTCTAAAAGCATAAGCTAGTTAGACTACAATTATGGTCTATAAAGAGATCACTTTAAGGGAAAATAAGGATTACACCACAAGAACACAAAATTACAATTTTGTTCGAGAGGCACACGAACAACATCTCTCTCTCTCTCTCCTAGCAAAATTTATGACATAAAAACACAAGTGTTTGATTCAAGATAAGTGAATCAAAGGTAAGAAAGTGAATTTTTCTAATCTTTGTTTTGTAGGGGTGTGTGTGTGAAGGTAGAGGGGAGTCAATCATGGGCAATTTCTATTGATCAAGAGGTAAATTTTTCTTATCACATGTATCCCAAGAAAAATAAGAAATAAATTTTTCTTTTCCTGATTCCTCAAGTATATGGTTTGAAGATTTTGTTAAATAGGCTAGCTAAAAAGTTTTGAATTCTGCTGCTTAATGGTTAGCCTTATGAATGAATAATTTCCAATAGTCGTATCATAGTCATACCATATTTAATTGTTGAAATTGATTTTTCATGCTAAGGTTTTGACTACAAACTTAAAATTATTAGAAACCCACTAATAGATTGCATGAAAAGCTTAGATTGAATCTTTAAATTGGCGATCTTTAGTTTTAATGTTAGGATAATAATACTTTAAAATAAAATGTTACCTCCTTGGATAATTTAATTAAGTAGATTGGGTCTTTGGATTATTGAACCAACATCAAGGGTTTATTAGGCATGTTGTGAAAATGTGTATCAAACTTGAAAATTAAAAAAACTTGTTTGTATTTAATTAGACAAGAAATTAAACAAAACACAAATCATAGATATCCTAGGATTATTGATTTGAATGTTTTTCATATTTTAACATGGCTATATATTGTTAAATGGTTATTTTTTATGCTTGTTAAATATTTTATTTGTATTTATAAGACTTTAAACATGAATATGGTTAATTTGGAATTAGCTTGTTCTTTTGATGTTACCAATAGGCATGTAATGATGGTTTAAAAACAAGAGTATTTTGTTGTTGATTCATTCTTGTCAACATTAGTTGTATCAACCAAATTAGATTATGAAAAAAAGATTGTTGTTGTTTGATACGATTCTTTTTGAGTGCATAAACGTTTGATAACCTAGACAATTAACTATAGAAGGAGAAGGATTGTGGTTAAGGTTATACCTATGTACCACATGAGCCTAGTAGTTGAAGTTTATGGTAAAGAAAGTGTGTTCCTCATTAAAATTCATCATTAATAATATGAGTTTTATAAGTCTAATGCAAATTATAAAATAAGATTGTTTTCAAGGAATGCTTTTAAAATAAACACGAGTTATTGTGACCTAGTTATACAATTCCAGCAATCAATTGTAGACTTGTAATAATATATGTTTATTATTTAAATTTGCAATAAAGACCAAAGATGGAGTCCAATTGGTGAGCCCATCCTATATATACATGTACCTGCTTTGAAGATGAAGCTTGAAGACTATTAATAAGCTTATCTAAGATAGGTTATACCCCTGATTTAACATGTTTACATTATGAAATACTAGCTGTTATAAATGCCAAAGTTTTCATGTCTTAAAAGACAAGCAAAATAGCTTTAATCTTAAACAAATATCAAGTTTAGAAATTGCCTCCCAATTTTGGTAACTTGTCAATGCGTCAATCAACAAAACACATTGTCTCTATGGAAGTAGGCATGTCTTTTATGTGTCAGGGAAAAAATGACTATGCCTAACATGCACAAGTTTACGTTAGACTTGGTAAAAGCAGATAATTTGATTTCTTCCTCACCTTAGGCCATGAAAATGGGATGACGTATTAATCCCATATTATCGAAGATTCATGTTCCTATCTAAGTAACTTATCCTTTTAAGTGTACAAGCCAAAGCTTGACTATAATATTATTGTGGAAAGTGGATATTGGCCTACAATGGATGTTAACATAAATCAATTATGGGATGTTGATTTGATTGTAGGACTTAAAGTTGAGTTGGTTGTGAAAAAAGTTAAAGAACTTATCTAACTTTGTTTATTAATTGCTTTATTATAGAAAATAAGTACACAGAATGTTTTCTCCTTGAAATTAATCCTTGAGACAGAGAAGCTCTGTAATATCCCAAATTTTATGTAAAATACAGTAAAATACAGTAAAAATACGTATAAATACGTATAAATTTTTCGCAAATTATTTTAATTAATAATTCGGTGAATGATATAAAATTTTTAAGAATTTAAAAATCGTAAATGTTTACGTCGATCGTGAGAGAAAAACGACGACAAGTCTATAATTACGAAGAAACAAATAAATAAATTTTTCACGTCTATTTAAATAAATATTTGATAAGAAATAAATAACGGGGAGATTACGATAAATATATTCGGATGTTGAATTTTGAGAATTTCGAAATCGTAAAACGATTTTGAGTCGCGCTAAAATAAATTACGAAGTGAAATGGACCGAATGCGACTGGAGGAATCTTCTTTCGTCCACACCACCCCACTCACACGACAAACCTCTTTCTCTTTCCCCATTTTCAAAAATTGGTGTCCCCTCACTCTCCTCACTCATTTTTCTCTCTCCTCACTTATTCCTCTTCTTCCTCTCCTTCATCAAACGATCATTCTTCTTCTCCCTTTCCAATTTCATTTTCAGATTTAAATCCATCAAAACTTAGCCAAATCTTGGTGTAAGGAGCTTAAGAATCCATTAAAGGATCTTCATTTGGGTAAGCTTTCTTGAAG
>CANYCX010499328.1:0-16368 GCA_948193385.1 Breynia disticha f. nivosa
GCTCGTTAGAGATAAGGGAAAATAATCACCCATTTAATTGAATTTAATTAGTTCAAGTGAGATAAATGAATTTATTAATCAATTAAGTTAAGATCCAACATTCCGACCCTTAAACACTGTTTTATAATTTGATTGTTGATATATTACTCAATTATAGATTTAGTAAACAAAATCAATCTTTTGCAAGATTTAATCGGAAACAAATTGAAATTAATTCTATTGTCTCTAGGGTTCGATACTCGAGTCTGAAAAGTACTCGTTTATACTACTTGATTGTGTCCACTTGTACGTTGCATTTTTAGGCCATCAATAAGTAGTGGGCTTGATCAAGTTAAACTTGCAGAGAATTGTTAGGAATATATCCCACATCAGAGAAATACAAGAATAATAAGTGGTTTATAATGATGTGACTTGTGAGCTTTATATAAGCCAATTAATTTTTTATTAGAGAGTTCCACAATCCGTATCACTCATAGACTCGCACAAGTATGCATGGACCCATAGACTTTAACATAGGTCATTTTCTCTCCTCTCATTCATTTCCTTCTAAGGCCGAATACACACATTGAGAGTGCACAAAATTCTCTCAACTTCAGTAGCTTAGGGGCATCATTTATGTGCTTATGTGAGTTATCTTTAGGTTATCATCAAACTCAAAGACAAATACAAAAAGGAACTAACATTCCTTCTTCATAAGGCCAATTCTGTGGGACTTTAGAGGAGGGTAACTAATTTGGGCAATCTCTTAGTGGCATTCCAAACGTGTTTTGGGCTGATCAAGGTTGTATAAACCTAAGTTTGTACATTCGTCGCTTTATTCAAACATCAAAGAATCACCCTGAAGGTATAAAGACACAAAAGCTTTGACTAGTTTTTGTTATTGACTTTGTATGGATTGTAGATATATAGCTGCACATGAAGTAATATGGATAATATTTGAATTTTATATTACTTTCAAAGAGCCAACTGTTGAATGTTTAATCGTTCATGTAGAAATCAAAATAAAATTACTTATCATAAAAATAAAAATTTATAACAAATTTTACAAATACTAGACATTAGAAAGGCAATGTTTACTGAATGAATGAATAAAAATGAATTCGATGATGATGCTAAGATTGATCTATGCTGAATTTTCAACAAAATGGGTGTGCAACTAGAGAAACAAACTATGGACTAGAAAAAAATAAGATAGATCAACAGGAAGAGTTTTTTTTTCATCATGAATTATTCTATCTTAGAATACTGTTAGATATAGTAAAATGGTATAAAAAAATTTGAAGATATAAAAATAGAATTTATCCCATAGTTTAAGAAACATGTAATGTTTTAAGATTATCAGGAGATCATAAAGAATGAAATGAGGCAATTCCTAAAGCTCCAAATTGGACTACTTCTACTTAGTTTAGACATTTTTTTCTACAATAATATTTTTTAATGAAACATCTAATCCTAACAAAATATTTATTCATACCTGAAGAAAATTTATAGATGATATTATATTGGTTGAAGAAAAAATTTATCATATTTCTAATTTTTTTTGTTGGACCAAACAAAAGTAGTCATCTAGTATTCTGAATCCAAAAGTTGAAATGCCAAGTAAAAAATTCAATTCAATAACCTTCAATGATGCAAGGAGAAAATTTTACCATGACATATTATTGATAGGTATGTAATTATTGTGCTTCACAAAAAAATAACAATAAATAAATCATATTAATAAATTAACTATCATTATAATTCTTAATCTTTATTAATTTTTTTACAATAGAAATTATTGGTCAAGTGACAACTATTATTTCTCTGACAAATATCTTTGTCAGACAAAAAACCAGCTACGAATATATGTTTGGAAGATAAAATATTTTCATAAATAGTTATATTCGGATTTATTTTATTTTATTCATATTATTTTAAAAATATATTAATTATCATATTTTTTTATTTTTTAAATCGTGGTTAATATTACTCTATGAGGACAAATTGCTGAACAATTTAATAAAAACGTTGCTTTTAGCTTACATGCTAAAAGATCAGTTATAATCATTCTAATTGGTATGACAATGAAAATGTATTACTTTAAGCTTTTAATATATATTTTTTTAAAAAAAATTAAATGGTTAATATTCATAATATATTTATGCTTATAATTTTTAAAAATATATTAATTATCATCTTTAAGACTCTCTGTCCTTAGTTCATGGACTAGCCGGACCCATTTCCTAAAATTTTTGGAGAAAAAACAAACACAACTAATAGAAAAATAATTGCTGAATTATTACAACTAGATCCAAATAAAAATAAGGTGTATATTTTATTTTAAGAAAAATTATGTAATTAAATTTCAAAATTTTTTTAATTTTTAATAGTGAAAATTGCAGAGAGAAAAATACACATGTGAAGATCTAATAGAAAATATCAATATAACAAATGGATGATGGTATAGAATTTGCCAAAAATATAAAGCAGCATTCGATCCAAAATAAAAAGTATTGGTGTGATAGTTGGAATAAAAATTTACATCCTCCAATCTCATGGTAACTAAGTCATTAGTTTACTTTTTTATGTTATATCATCATTTTTTTAATTATTTAAATTTCATGTAAATTTAACATTATGTAATGGAATAACAAAATATACAAATAATTTATTACAAATATAGAAGAACTATAATAACAATTGATGCTTCAGAACAAATAAATTTTCTCATATTTAGAAAGAACAAAAAATTTGATTGAAATTTCTGATGAATATTTAAAAAAATTGTCAAAATTTTTTTAAAAAAAATACTTTATCTTCAATAGAAAGTAAAATTATTAGAATGACGAAGATTTTTGAGATTGCTACTTTTTTTTTTTTGGTCAAGCCCCGGTATCCTCGACTCGCTGGGCCGAGACTAATTCAGTTCGGGAAGGAGTTGGGGGTTAAGGTTCATTTCCCTTCCAATCGACGTTGCGGGGGATCGAACCGTGGTCCGCCCTACCAAGTTCAGCCCCCATTACCACTGAACCAAGAGTTCGTTGGTTTTGAGATTGTTACTTTGACAATGCAATTGGAATGGAGTGATCATAGGGGAAAGTGACACTGTACACTTGAACTATAGATGATTCTACCATTTGGTCTGTCACTGGAAACTACTTATATGGACACAAGAATGTACTAATAAAAGGAAAATGGTCACAATGGAATTCTCATAGTTGATTGCGGGACTCCAGATAGACTCTTATAGTTGAGTAGATCATAGAAGGTTCAGCCATTTCACCATTCCCATAATCACCGCAAGCTTGTTTCTTTGTTACGGGTGGGATCATGGAAACTCCAAGTTCGTCGATTGAGATAAGTTGTTTTTCTGTAAAAGGACTACTCCACATGAAAGGATTCATTGCTGGTGCAACAAAAAGTGGCTTCTTGTAATCCCAAGCTCGAACAATGCAAGTCAATAGATTATCACACAACCCTCCAGCAATCTGGATTAGTATTAGTCCAGAGGCCAAATAAATCCCGAAGAGTTTTCAATTATACAAATCTAAATAAAAATAAAACTGAGTCTTGCGGAAGTGAAGTTACCTTGCCTAGTGTATTAGCCGAGAGTGGTGCAATGACCATGATATCAGCCCATCGGCGGAGTTCTATGTGAAGCATACTATCGCCAATCTTACTCCAGGCGGACCAATCATCCTCATCGATGTAGACAGCAACATCCCTTGGAAGTGATGCTCTATCAATGAAATGCTGAGACGCCTTGGTGGTAACTGCTTTTACTTCTGCCCACTCAGAGAAACTGTGACAAAGATAGCTAAAATTTATGGCTGCAACACTCCCACTCGCTGCAAGTAGAATCCTAGGCTTTCTTATGCCAGCAATCATCGGAATTGCCTCCATTTGTGCAGCTGAACGCTTCATTCTAATACAAGTAATGCATCACACCTCCTGCTAACTTGGAATCTTGAATGGAGTTACAGAAATCTGCTAACCCATATCATAAGACCTTATTGTTTGAATTGTCAATCTTGCAAAAACTTTTACATCTCGACATACCATAAGCATCTAATACCAAAATTATTACGACCAAAAAGCAGCAAAAAAGTAATATCATCATCTCCAAATACACACTGGAGACATGGCAAACAACAAAACTAGTTTTGGAAAGCTACAATTAAGTTGAACATCACATCATGATATAATCAATCATCAACAAGAATGGAAGATGTCCACAGAATAGTATCACATGAAAACCAAAAAGACGTGATTTATTATATATTCACCCAAAGACTCCATTATGTGAGCAAATCAAGATTGCACTTTATATCCAGATGTCAAGTAATCATAGTTACAATGAAAAATTACCTGCTGTTAACAATTATAATATATCCCGATTAAAATTCTCCTACAATAAAGATGAATATTATTAATATCCTCCAACATTTTCGGCTGAATCAATCAAGAAGATTACAGTTGAAGATTAAAGAGTAAAACCCAATCAGTGATGTTAATCAAGGACCCAGAAGGCAGTAATCTTGGCGCTCAAAAAACAATTTCCAAAATGCCAGTTTCATCATTCAACCCGTAGAGTTTTGATCAAGATTCGACACACAAAGGATTAATATAGAAATGAAGAAAGAAGTTGGCGTGTAAAAAGCATCAAGATGGAGAGAACGGACCTTCAAATAATGTGGAGTGTGGGAGTCCGAAAATAACAGAATCAAGGTGAAGTTTGAAGGATTTGTAGGCGGGTAATAACAAGTGGGTTTCCGTTCTTTTTTTAGACGCATATGCCCCTAGTTTTTGTGGTTAGTACGGGGCATTCCAGTCACTTAAGCCCCGGTACTACTCTCCAATGTTTATCAGAACTAGACTGGTGGTCCAACCAAAAAACAATTGGATGGTTGGTTCATTAGTTGAATCACTGATTTATTGGTCAAACCGGTAATTTAAAAATAATATAAATAAATAAATAAATAAATATAAATATACAAAATTATTTAAGTTTTACATTATTTAATTTTTTAATATTTAAAAACTAGTCCGGTTCGCCGATTTTCACTGGTTTAATACAAGTTCGCTTGTAGACCAGTTTGAATGGTGAACGGAGATCGGACCAGTGACCGATTCACCTGTTCGACCGGCCTGTTTGGTCCGGTTTTTATAACATTGCTACTCTCGTTTCATTGGATCTCTCTCTTTTCCTCAGACGAATTGCTAGGAGTGACTGGTGAGAAAAAAAAAATTTAAACCGAAATCTACACTGCGGTTTGATTTTTTTCTCAATCCCCCATGTTTGATTTGGTTTCAGGCTAATAATTCTCAACTTAATCTCAAACTAAACCAACCACTATATAAATTTTATGTCAATAATGTTATATTATATATTAATAATGTTTATTAAGTTTAAACTTTCAAATTTTATTTAAATATTTATTTTTTGTAACATTATATCTAAAATTATAATTTTAATATATTAGAAAATAAAAATGCCATAAGTAAAAAAATAATATTATTAAAATTAAAAAATAGAACGGATTGAGATGATTGAATTGAAATATGCGTCTCTTTTCAACCTACCAATACGACCAATTCAAACCATTAAGACTTAAGAGTGGTCTAGTTTGTTTTGATTTACAAAAATAATTGGTTTATTTTGTCACTTTTTCAACCCACTATAATCAGTTTAGTCTGAAAATTACTTCTCAGTCCGACTAAACCGACACTGCTCAACCTACTAACTTCTCCTTCACCTTGCAATTAGAGAAAACTATACTCATAAATGTGGGTGCCTATTTTGTTCAGAATTTATTTTGGTCGAGACTTATTAACTTGAATTTTTGTAATATTTTAAACTAATATTTACATTTATGAATGTCATATAAATATCAATTATTCTCATCATACTGAATTCATATAAATAAATTTATTCAAATAAACTTTATAATATTTAAAACCTTTTCTTTTTTACTAACTATTGATCATCTTATCTTATTCTAATACCATTGTTCATATTTATTTATTTTCCTTATTTCATTATCTCAATTTGTAAATTATTTGTAGACTTGTGGTATTTGATACGGTTCTCAACATAGCCTGTGTAAGTGTAATACATCCTCATAGCACGACCCATGTTATATCTACACATTTCTTGTGGTGCTTTACACGGTCTCCCGTAGAAATGACCACTTCCATACTGTGGAATTTTATGCATGATTATTTTGGCAGTGGTGAGGTCCACGCCCATGGAAATGACCATAGCCTCGTCGTGTTCATTTACACGACACGACTTGTATATGAACAGAATATGGAAATGTAGGTTGAAGGTTGAGTACACGACTTGGAACATGACCCGTGTTAATAACTTGGTCAATCAATCAAACCTCATTTGCATATTTTGTTACAAACACAACCTTTAAACACTTATATAACTTTCATGTCATTAACATTAGTTTCTCAATACATTCTTATATCATACCAAACATGCTAATGCATATATGCAAAAATGTACATGACAAAATTTAATATAGAGATCAAGTTTTGTCAGGGAAGTTAGTTGTCCAATCTGTGTAAATGAGCTCTAAACTCCTCTATCTACTCTAGTCCTAAAAATAAAATATGATTTTATGAGTCGCACACTCAATGAGCAAATCGTCATATCAATTAAATTCTCAAACAAAAGCATCATCATTATATACCTGATATACAAATATATGCATTTTATGATTCCACTTAAATTTTTGTGTTTATCAAGTTAGTAACCAATTTCTTTCTTTTGTTCTTTATCTTTTGAACTTCTCATTGTCACCTCATTTATTCTTTTATCCATTGTCACTTCCTTTATCATTCTAAACTTCTTTTCATTGCCTACTCATTATTGTTCTTTCTATTACTACCGCATTTAAAACTTATTGTCATTGCCTCCTCATTTATTCTTCTTTCTATTGTCACTTCTTTAATATTTTATTCCCTCACCATTGAACATTTCTAACTTCACCATTGTACATATTCATATCAGTATCTCATATATATTTCATTTAAGATTTGGTTCAGCTTGATGCAGATCACATATCCTTTTAAATTTTATACCATATTGTGCAATCAAATTCATTAATCATATGAAATTATTTGTCAATATACTATTCATATGTCATTGCTAACTGAATTATATATGATATCATTTGCAAACAACTATCAATCACTACAACATTTGGAGTATTGGCTCAAGTGGCAACAGTGCAACCCCTGTATGCCATATAAACAACTCACACTTTAGTAGTTTTAACAGTTGCATATATTCAATACATCACCCATAACATCTCATCATACACAATAATCATCATATACAATCATTCAATGCAATATTCTAATTTATTATCTTTATTTAGGTGATAGTAAGTATAAATAGGTGATAGTAAGTATAAAAATAAGAATTTAATTTTCACATTAAACTCACCTAGTCAGCTAAACTACTCAGAGCGCTCTGACCCTATTCTCTCTGTTGAAATGTTCTTTGTTATCCTATGATGACTAATTATCCTATAATGAATTATCATACTTATAACATGTTATAAAACAATAATTGACTCTATAGGATGTATTATTTGTCTCTCATTCTTATTTTCATCCTTTTGCTTGAAGTATTTTCAGTTTAGACCTATCATGTCCTATTTTATTCATAAATAAAGAAATCATATTGCACTTTACATTTGAGTCTTTGGTATATTTTTTCTTTGTAGTAAACATCTACAACTTTTCTGCTAAATCCGTTTTTACTCTTAATTCCTTTTAAATATAAATTATAATAATTCATACATCATGTTTAATTTCAACTTTTTTACATGAATCCAGATTTTGTCCTATTATATCATGTTTTATTTCTTCCATTATACACAATCTTTCTCATTGATTCCACTTTTATAAGTTCATTAGCATCTTAAGGTTTCCAACCATACCAATTTTGTATCAATCGGTTATTTATAAAGAGAGAATCAACCTATGCTTTCCAGACTTTAAAGTTTTCAATCAATCATGTTCAATAGTTTTCCAAGATTTTTCATTCAAAATCTAAGGAAGATTTTTGTTTACTTCTAATTGCATAAAATCATAGACAAATCATAGTTTTTACTCTCTTCATTTCATTTTAAGTGTCACAAAACTACACTTTGGATATCCCAAAATAACTATCACAACCCAATTTTACACAAAAAGTTGCTAATACCCTCATCATATATCCTTTTCACTTTTTTTATTTCAGCCAAAATATTCACATTCTATTAATGATAAAAGTTCACATTCCCAATACGTATTAAATTTATTTGTACTATTTCCCATAATAGTCAAGTGGTTAAAAGTTTGACTTTGACCATTTTCATTTGCATAATTGAAAACAAAGCCTATAAAAGAGATCAAGTGTTTTGAGATTACATCTGTCAACTAAAGTTAGATCACCAAATTATTGTTATCTTCTTTTTTTCATAAAAAATATCAAGGATAATATGGGGAATCAATCATCGAATCATATTAATAATGGAAAAGAAGAAGAACACGATAAAGAAAAGGAGGAAAAAACTCAGTTGAAGTATATGCTTGACTTGAACTATCTACCAAAGGAAGATGAATTTATCTCTCTAGTGCAAGACTTTTAGCGATTTATTGATGGTATGTTGAAGATAGATATGCCTATATTTTTTTTGAACAAGATGAAGATATTATCAAGAAGGACCCATAAATGTTTCCTCTTCCAATGTTAATGTATGAGCATGAACCAAGGGAGTTTTACTATAAGTCCCCTCAATGAGGCATTCATTCAATACCATTAGATTTGGTGAAAATAAATCTGAGCCAATTATTTATTCAGTAAAAACAGTTTTAAGTTTACGTAATCTGTACAGTTTCAGTAAAACGAAGAAGGAGACTCATTGAATCCCTTCCTTTTGAGTCCTCATATTACAATTTACCCATGAACCATAGATGTTATCAGCGATTTATAGACCCTCTTTTAAACAAATTCTCAAACACTTTATGAGCCCTAGTGAAAAATCTATCAAATATTGTATAAACATGACTTAGATTTCAATCGTAAATCAACACAATCGACAATCTACATTTTACTAAAATTTTAATTTCACATTTTTTAGTCATCCTTCACTTACCATAATATTTGAACCTTTAGATACATAGAATGAGTACTCTATAAGATAATTGAAATTGTATAAAACATAGGACAAGAATTCTTTATATAGTCATGGTCATATTGGAAAAAAAAAGACAAAAGTCATGGCCATAGTTAAAGAAAAAGAAAAAAAAATTAAGATTGATACTCACAAAGGAAAAATAATAAAACTATATTAATTAATAGTAGATCGCTTTTAAACAAATTCTCCAAAACTTTAAACCAACAATTATTCCTAAAAGGAATGATAGAATCACTTTTAAGTTTCTTCAAAATATTTGATTGCTCCATTCAAGAATTTCTTATCACACAATTCTTTTTCGTAGCCTTCCTTCTCTAAATAGTTTTTCCTTATTCATATGAGAAATTTTGTAATTGAATCCTCTTAAAACTTTCATCTATTCAACCATACAAGATTGTAATGTCAAAAAAAGAATTTAAATCTTGAGAAGGCAAATCAATGAAGGACTTTTTAATTGTAGAAACTAGCTCATCAATTGTATTTGGAGATTTTTCATGTTCTAGGCATTGAATGACTCTAAAAAAACCTAGGTATAACACATTAAGATCAGGACTGTTTGACATAAACAAATATTTAACCCATCCTTGGAAGCTTCTTTAACAAAATAAACATCATTAACATCAATGTGAGGCCTAACATTATCTTGTTGAATATACACGATCCTAAAACATCCCTCCAGCCATTTTGCTCTAATTGCTGGCAAAAATTTATCAATCAAATAATCACAAATAACATGCTTAGTGATATTTGTTATTGCTTTAGTCTCCATAGTTTCCACAACTCTATTTTTACTATTATTTTTTGTTGGTTCCTTATAAATGAAAGGAAAATGCCAATTTTTTCATAAAAAAACATTGGATGAAGTGACTCTCAGTCTCGTAACTACAACGAAGAACATAATTTTAGTTATGAAACACTTGCTTTTACAAGTACGTATAGGATCATCTTCTTTAGGAAGTAAGTAGTATTTCTCTGAAACTCTAGTCATATAAAATCATTTTTCAACAATGTGAAAATAATCATACATATCAATAAAAATGGTTGAGAATTAATTGTAGATTGATCAATCATAAATATGCAATACGTTAATCATGTTTTTTTATTTTCATCAGTCAAAATGATTTTAACGGATTAGAGTGAGCTCAAAATTTACCTTCCTTTATTCGCCTATGTACTGATGACTTTCCCATATTCAAAGCGATCAATAATGACCGAATATTTGTTTGGCATCATAAATCTATTTGAATAATTTGATCAAAATTTTTTGAATTCTTTTATGCCCCCCCCGGCGCATTGGTCGTTTCGTAAAAACATTAGTTGGAATATTATTCTCCATGAATTCTTTACCAATTCTCCAAATTTGATATATCATTATTGTGGAAACTAAAATCTTTGTTGCTGTTTGATCAACTAACTAAACCTTTCCTCATTGCTCCATTCTTTCTTTTAAATGTCATGTAATTAAAGGTAGCTATTCTTTGTATGTTTGACATGTATTGTTTTGAAATTTTATTGTGAGAAAGTGAAGGACTTTGTTGTGTTTTTTTCATGTTTAGTTCATGTGTTTGAGATGATGAAGTTTGATTAGGCATTTGGTTTCAACAAGGAAGTAAAATATTGTTCTATTAGGAGGAGAAGAATGAACAGAATCCATTCTAATGATTGTTTTTACTTATGCAATACCTTAATCGTGTTTTTTTTTAATTTTCATGAGTCAAAAGTCATAAGAGTTGGCACTTGCGAATTATTTTTTCACGAAGGCCATACCTCATTGTTATGAAATATTCATTATGCTTTTGGAATTCAAAAAATGTTGTTTGTATTTTATCTTTGACAAAAAAAAATTTCTTAACTTTTGAAAATGATAATGTTGAATTTCATTAGTATGATGTTTCTATAATTCTAATTTTTTTTGTTAGAATGGCTTCATTAATATGGATTTAGAACCTTAAGTTAATAAAAATTCTAGTTTTTCTTATGTTTCTTCTTCCTTACAAATATCAAAAGATATTAATTAGTAATATTTTAGATTTAGCCACATTTATAAATATCGTATGAATCATCTAGCAAAGATATCTTTAGTGACTAAGAATGAATTGCCTATTTGAGACATTGCCTCAAGTGAAAGCTAGTGCAAAAACTATTGAAAAGTGCTACAAGAGTCAAATTCCTATTGTAATTGATTCATTATAGGGTTTTTAAGACATATGAACATAAGAGCTCAACTTGAAGCTTCTTACTTTATCATATTTAAATATGACTATACAAAAAATGGTCAAGGGAATAAGGTTCAATTTTAGGTCCAATATTTTGTTCAAGGTACAATATTTTTGGTCCAATTTGATGCTTAACATTTGCATCGTAACTCAATTTAAGATCTCACTTAATAAAAATATAGATGGAATCTCATCTCTAGTAGTAGAGTTTATGATTTATGATGAAGCGGAGTCGTTTTCGACAGTTGTTACTTAAAAAGAGTCATTGTTGTGGGTGCGATAGAAAAAAAGAGTTTTGATCAAAGTTTTAGGTTTGTTTTGGTTTTTGAATTATTTTAATAGTTTAATTCTAGTTATTTTAATAAAAAAAATGTCATTTTGAAGTGAAGATGTAAAAGATTGAAATTTAATGTTCCAATGCAATACTGTTGTAACACTATTCATGATACGTAAGCTTTTATTTATGAGTATCCTAATTAACACCATAATTGACCAACGTGGAAAATGTTAAACATCAAATTCAATCAAATATTGTACATTAAACAAAACACTAAACCCGAACTTGAACTTTATCACTATGGTCAAACATACCTAATTTTCCATAAGTGTGAAGTAAGCAAGTGTATTATAATATTCATGAATATAATGGAGAATCATGCATATGAGAAAATGAAGGCTTTTAGAGCTTGTTATGTTTAAGAATAAATCTCCAAATAAACCAAAGCATTAGATGATGATAGGGAGAATGAAAACTGATTTATTAATCTCTATTTCAAAGCAAAACTATCTAGTCAACCTACAAATATCCAACTCAGGAGACACAATTTGAACAACTGTTTACATCCTCAATTGAGTTTCTACTAAGTTCATTACAATAAATCCCTATGAGATATAGACAGAGATTTAACTTAGTCTCCATTACATAAGAACATGGTTATTTGCCATATATACCCTTGAAAACTCCTAAAGTTAGGGTAAAATGGTTTTGTAGTCCCTAGCAACGAGCAATTAATTGGTAAGCTAAAAAGATCAATTTTGTGGTCTGAAATCTTATAGACTGCAATTTTAAGATTATCAATGAAGACCATTATGAATATGTTAAGCACTGGGATGGGTAAAGCTAAATGTTGATGCAGCAGTTAGTGAAGCATACAACTGTTGTGCTGCAGGTGGATTGATTCGAGATCAGTTGGGGTTTGTGCTGGGGAGTTTTCAGGTGGGCCTGGGTTTATGTTCGCCTCTATTTGCTGAATTTTGGGGAATACTATATGGATTGAAATGGGCCACTAGCAAGGGATATCAGAATGTCCTCTTGGAATCAGATTCAAAACTTGCAATTGCATCCATTATTGAGGAGAATCATTGGAAAGGTAGAAACAAAATGCTTCTTTGGGAGATCCAAAAGTTGCTTGCTGAGTTCCCAACTATTAAATGCAGCCATGTATTCTGAGAATCCAATCAAGTTGTGCATTGTCTGGCTAGAGAGAGCCTTAGGAGAGGATCTTATGTCTTTCAGGAGGTTCAGCATTTACCTCCATATTTATTGAAGCTTCTTTACTATGATAGTTTAGGTTATCCCTTTGTTTTTGTACACATACCAAGTTATGTAACAGGGGGCCTAACACCTCCCTCTATTTGTGGTATCAATGAAATGCACCCATTCCATCCTGGAGCGGCCAGCCTAGCTGGGTTGTCTGGAATTGAGTGCCCCATGAGCTCGAGGCCAGCCTAGCTGGGTTGGAGCGAATGAGGGTAGGACTATTTTAAAAAAATGACCTTATAATTATAAAGACATTCAAGGACTAGTCAGCCACTTGATTTGAAATGAAAGAAATTGGAAAATGACCATTATACCATGTTGATGAGAAACTCAAGATGTCGTCCAAAATAACATTCATCTCTCTCACAAAAGGATATATTGAGAAAGTACTTAGCCATATACTATAAAGGCTATAATTTTAACGAAACTCTAATTTTTAATAATAATGAATTAAGAATGGATAACACTTCGAAAAATGAGAAGACTACAAAGTAAATGGGAGGAGTTATATAGGCAAATGCCATTGGATACTCATGTGACAACCGTTGAAGACTAACAAATATAAATTATCCATTCTAAGAATTTACTGAGTATAGCAGAAATGAGGTCGAATCTATAGAGATCAATAAACTAACTATTTGAAAGTTGAAGCTAATAAAATAAAGTGACAAAATATTGTTTCTAAGAGAAATTTGTTGTAAAACAGAATGAAATTACTAAAATTAAAGAAAAAAATTAAAAGCACTATCAAAAAATTAAATAAGATGAGAATAAAAAATAAAAGTCCTAGTCAAGATATTATTTGGTTGATTCTATTCTTTGATCATTGACGCTAAAGATAGAATTTATTGAAAATTGAATAGGAGAGTTTATAAACATCGAAAAATGCTCAAGCATCCAATTTCTACTTAGTTATTCGATATTTTTGAGACACCTCGATCGAAATATTTTCCTAGCTTAAGAATAATCTCTAAAATACCTCAATAGAATTTATTTCCTGACTGTATTAAGAATGATAGAAACTCAATCTCTGATTAACAAATACTAGACACATAGATTCATTCAAGTCATATTATTTAATTCCATTTACAATGAGACAATACGTCATTGATATCATTATTAAATTGCTCTCAAACTGTGAAGAAAATCAACTAGCAACCTATTATCATAACAGTCAAATTAAGCGATCATCTCAATTCAATCAATATGACAATAACAAAACCAATAACACTAAAATTGAATAAATACTCAAGTCTAATAAATCAAATTAAGAACAATAATCTCACAAAAATATTGGATCAAACATCAGAATACCTCAAGTAGAGTTTTCCTTTAGCCTAACATGCTAAACTTGACACAAAACATGATAAAATAATAATAAAAATGAAAATACCAAATGAATGTTTAAAGATACTCAAGAAATCTACCAAAACTGTTCTTAATTGTGGAGATCAAGAATTGAGTCTAAAAGATGTTATCCCTAGTTAAATATTATAAAAAGATGTTGTTCCCACGTTTCCTTATCTTCCAGTAGCGCTAGGGATGTGTTTGGACCATGTTTTCCTCTTTTTAGTCGCATGGGCTTCGTCCCAAACAAGTCCAATTTTCTCCTTTATTGAGTCCAATCTATTTAGCATCATCCCTTCACAACATGCCCATACAGTGAGCTAGTTTTCTATTCTGAGCTATTTCTTAAACTAATCCAACATTTGCCTTCAATATTTCATTGTCTCCCATAATAAACCTACATAAAATCATGCATAAAATGAACCACAAGCATTCAAAAATACAAAATACAAAATTATGCTAAAAATACTAACAATCATACAAATGATCATGCAAAAAGATGTAAAACACTTATAAAAATTTGAACCAAATACAACCTACCAAACACTTGAAAGTAATGGGATGAGTTATATAGGAAAATGCCACTGGATAACCATTTGTACAATTTTTTTGGTTACAAAATTTTAAAAAAGGGGTCGGGCTAACACACGAACCAAAAGTGAGAAATCTTAAAAAGGTTTGACGAATTAGCAATACAAAGCTTGCATGCCTCTCTTAGTGCCGTTACAGTCGTAGAGACTGAACCCGCACTCTTACTATGTTGTTCGACCACCTTAACTGCTGAACCCACAGACAAGGGTACCCATGTGTACAATGATGGGTACTAGATTTGATATTTGATTTGTTGTTAGAATTCTTAGTAAAGACCGGAAAGTTTTAAGAAAGTTATTTGATATTTGACTGGTACTATAAATTGTTACTTTGTTATTGAGGAAAATATGTACAAATAGTTGGATACATGAATGCTTACTTGTTGGTGATATGGATGAAAGAAAATACACATTGTGTTTATGCTTTCTTGTCATATTATGAGGTTGCGTAGTTGAGAAGTAGAAAAAAAAAGCTAGTATAACATTGTTGGCTATGAAATAAAAGTGCAAAAAAAAAATGGACAATAGGCCATTTAATTGAAGAACTTGTTAGAGCATCTTGTTTTAACCACTTTTGGAGGACCATTGACAATGCTTAATGATATTCAAGCCTTGATCTTTATTTAAGATATCCCAAATAGCATGGTAGAACCTAAAAAATCAAAATCAAGTATCACTTTGTTAGAAAGGAGGTGAAAATAGAGTACTTACACTGAGGGTGCGGGGGTTCAATCACTAACTCTATAGCGGTGCTAGGGAAGACATACAGACTTTGACCCGCTAATTTATCAGATCTCTTTGAGATAGCCTATCTTTGATTCGTAGGCTAATCCGGTTCCTTTCCTAAATTTTTTCTGACAAAAAAAATAAACATGAATACTTTCTTTTCTATATAGTTATTAATAAATTCGAAAACAATCTTACGTAAGTCTTACTAGAGTAACATATGTGTTACTCAACTAATAGAGTGCAAAAATGAGTTGCTCGATTAAGTCAACTAGTGAATTGACTAAAAAGTTTCACAATTTGAAAGAAAAGTCTAACAAATATTTGATTCTCAAGGAAATCATTTTTTACTAATATAACTTATTACTCGTGTAAAACATAACTAGTTTAGACGTAATCATGAGGACCCCTTTGCCCGTGGGTTCAATAGTTAAGAGGGTCAACACATTGAGTGTGCAGGGTTTGATCCTTCCGTCCTTAGCAGTGCTAGGGGATCCATACATATTTTGACCTGTTAGCTCGTCAAGTTTCTTTGAGACTCCTTACCCTTGATTCGTATGCTAGCCCAATCTTTTTTCTAAAATTTTCTAAAATTTTATGAAAGAAAAGACAGTCATGAGGGAATTAAAATGTGACGCCCAAATTTAAATACCATTTCTTATTTTAATTACTTATTTTCCAAGAAATAGCATTCAAATTTAAACATCATTTTTATTTTGAGAATAATATAATTTACAATAAAATATTTAAGAAAATATAGGAGAGATAAA